>JAUTBV010172564.1:0-23796 GCA_032361325.1 Lepetodrilus fucensis | reverse complement strand
AGAAGAAGAAGAAGAAGAAGAAGAAGAAGAAGAAGAAGAAGAAGAAGAAGAAGAAGAAGAAGAAGAAGAAGAAGAACTACGACACTAGTTATTATTATTATTAATATTCTTAATGAGACTTAATAAAAAGGATACAAGTAGAAGAAGAAGAAGAAAAGAAGAAGAAGAAGAAGAAGAAGAAGAAGTGCAATGGAACAAGAAGAAAAAATACGAAGAATGGAAGAAGAAGGAGAGGAGGAGGAGGAGGAGGAGGAGGAGGAGGAGAAGTAGAAGGAGAAGAGTAATAAGAAAGGGGAGAAATAAGAAAATAGCATGCGAGAACAACGAGACAGTAAGAGGCATGACGTCTCTTAGACAAATTGGAAAAGTGACAATGTTATACTGCGTAGTATTTTCAATTTACTGTTAAATATACGCAAAATAACGTTAGAATATGGCAAGAACTTTTCCCGTTAAAATGCTTTATCTAAACAACAGAAAACTAATCACGACAATGTTTCTTGATCAAGTCGAAAATTTTGGAAATGGTATAATTTTGTGTGTGTTTTAAATAGAAAAAGCAAGACAATAATTCATTAATGCATTAGATTGTCACTGTACAATGTCTCTAAATGACCACCCCTCTCACCAGTAAGGCTAGCACCTGGTTGCTTGCTGTTTGTCTGAGGAGCGTCAGACTCTTGTATTCGACCCCCAGGGTACAGGTCGCCCCTGCCCTTGTTTCTGCCCCCACTGTTCCACGCCTGACCGTTGTAGTGGTTCGGCCGTTTGTCCTTCCTCCCTTCGCCGCCAATGACGACAATCTGGCGTGGTAACGTCGTTGTGGGCACCGTAGGCGTCTCCGTCGTTGTGGTGAGCGGAAACAGCTCTGGAGAAACAATATGTCTTTCGGCTACTGACTGGTGTTGATGGTTTTAATGGGACTAGTTTAGTGTACTCTGTCAGCTGGTGGAAACATTATTTCCATGCATTACCCAACAGCGGTAATACCCCCCAACGTTTTTTATGTACACCAGTTATACCAGATAACGGACAATTCCGGTTTCTTGATACAATTGACGCCCTCTGATAAGAAAACTTGAGATTTACGAAACTTATTTAATACGAGATTTCATACTCAGGCTAATGATTTGTTTTGTATCAGCTAAACTTTCAGTTGAGCATGAACTCGTACTGAAAATAACGTTTCGTAATCTCGGGGCCAAGTCCCCGGTCACGTGCAACAGCACCTAACAGTTGTCATCCGCGTTTAGACTAGATACCTGGGGGCCTATTCTCGAAACGTTCTTAAGAACTTCTTAACCTAAGAACACTTCGTAGCCATATCATAAGAATAGCTAAGATTGTCTTACGATCGTAAGAACGTTTCAAGAATAGGCACACATTTATATAATCCTTTACTTCACTTCATGCTTACCATAAAGTTCCATCACAGCGGACTTGACTCCAAGACTGTTAGACGCCTCGCACGTGTATGTTCCAAAGTCGCTCTTGTCGATGTGAGCTATCCTGAGACTTAACGTAATCCGCTGGTGGCCTTCGTTATACACGTCCAACTCGTACTTGAAGCTGGTCCCCAACTGCTTCCGGTTCTTCCTCCACATGGTGACACCTAGCGGCGAGGCCGTTATGATACACTCCAGTATTGTTTCCTTGCCAATATGTTGTCCTATCCGTGACGTCAACAGTCGGACATGAGGGGCATCTGTGTGTCAACAATATGACGGCATTGAAATATTGCATTAGTATTATTACCATACAGTAGTATTTCATTTCTGATTCAATAAGGATTACAATTAAATATTGGAAGTTTGCATTAATGTTATTACGATACAGCTGTTGTAACATTTACCAAGGGTTACAATTCATGTTTGTATTAATTAAATAATAATAATAATAATAATCTGAACAATGTATATCGCGCCAAATCCACGCTCGAAGGCATGTTCATGGCGCTACATTATATAACTCTTATAAATAGTTATTATTAATTAAGCAGTCATATTTGATGTCAAAATGTGGAATCATGGATAATGGCTGTGACAATTGCAGTAAAATAAAATGGTATATAATAATATTGGTGAACCGTACATTCCACTGTAACCTTGAACTGTCTTGACCTCGCTGGAGGCACGCTGTTATTGGCCACACACTCGTAGGTGTCCGCACACGCTCGAGATATGTTGTAAATTCGTAATAGCTCGCCTTCGTGACCAACCTCTGGAGAGAAAGAAAAACCAGTAATAAATAATCGAGATATTTACTTAAGAAAAATTAACGTTAAATACACTTCAGCGTGTCATTTTGACTTATGATTACAGAAGGAAACTCCTCAACGACCCCACGGCAGGGAAATTGGTCGATAATAAGGTCTAACGTGACAACTTTGTCATTAAGACGCTAACCATTATCAGTCGTGATTAAATTATAACTGGATAGAGAGGACGCTCGCTTTGATAAATGCCATTGAAATTAAATGAAGGTATCCCAGTAGTAGTATCTGGTCACAAGCTATATCAAGTTGTGTCGTCTTCGTTTGATTGCTCGTGTTTGTTTGACTCGGAAATGTGTAGACCTTATTTCGCAGACGTTCATATTTAATGTTGGTATTATTAACTATAGTCCCTCGCATTAATGACAAGGAAGGTTCAATGATATTATGTGCAAATCACATCGTGAGGGTTCAAAAGATACTGTACATGTGCACTGTACACTATCGTACAATTATTATCTTACTCAATATGCAAGAAATACACAGCACGCCGCATGCCATATTTAATATAGTATACGACATTGCAAATCACTGAAAAATGTTTTTTAATAATACTATATATACCGCAATTATTAACTAGTATTAACTGTTATTAATTATTAACTGAATATGTGTACTAGTATATCCAAAGTAAATACAATGCCGCATATGTGTGTTGATTACCAATAGATTCTTGAATTTTTCATCAGCAATTCAATATTCTGTTTCGGGCGATGGCAATGTATGTTATGTATATCACCACAGAATACACAAACGATTCATATTTGTATCAAGAGTAGCTGGGTTTGTCGAGCAGAACTCACTCTCTTTCTTCTTTGATGCCCAGTTATTTAGTCTGTACCACGTGATTGTTGGCGGAGGGATACCAGAGGCGTTGCACATTAACTCCACGTTGTCTCCTATTCTGGTTTTGACGTCATCAGAATCTGAATAGTCTATGATATTCGGTGGAACTGAAGGAAAAAATCACGCATTAAAGTCACTCTTACTTTGAAATTCATTTAAGGAACACATTAACCCTCTCCATGCTGGAGGCAACCGGAGATGCCCTATAGAACTTTGCCTGTGCCTAATCCAGCAGAGAGGGTTAATTCCGGGCAGTCATTTGCTAATGACATGCCAAATGTCATTGAGTAAACCTAACAGAAAATCAACAAATTGAGTAGTCTCACAAATACGTATATGGGTACATACCTTGTACAACAAGTTTCACTCGTTTTGATCGGACTGGTTCTGTATTTATTTGACACTTATATTCCCCACTGTCTGTCACCGATACATTCCTTATATGGAGATTCCAGTCGCTCACGAATGGTCTTTCCACGCTAATGCGCATGTCTGTTAATACTCTCCTATCTTTTACACTTATCACAGTTTGAATAGGGTTCTGCCACAACACCTGCAAAAAGAAAGTGTTTGAAAATATTACAGCATGTATTTTATAGAAAACAGTGTACATGCATGGACAGTGAAATAAACATGTAGCAAAACAAGTTAGGTATGCTGTTAGATGTCCGGGCCTGATTTGACCGAAGCCTGATTTGTGTTTGGTCCACAAGCCCATGTGTGCATCTACATCTGTTATCTATAGCCATGCTTCAATTGTTCCAGGTTTTTTTTGTATTTAGTATTACATGTATACTGTATATATACATACAGTACAGTATAGTTTTGTAGATTGTTTTCCAACATTGTAGTGTCATAAGCAAAGCAGTATGCATGGATTTGGTGCATTCTATGTACGCAATATTAGTATTAGTAGTAGTAGTAGTAGTGGTAGTGGTAGTGGTAGTAGTAGTAGTAGTAGTAGTAGTAGTAGTAGAAGTAGTAGTAGTAAAAGTAGTAGTAGAAGTAGTAGTAGCAGTAGTGGTGATAGTAGTAGTGGTGGTGGTAGTAGTAGTAGTAGTAGTAGTGGTAGTGGTAGTGGTAGTGGTAGTAGTAGTAGTAGTAGTAGTAGTAGTAGTAGTATCAACGGAGCATCTCTACATGACAAAGCACGCGACTCACACTGTATTGGTCTCCAAATCCTTCGGTATACTTCGGGTCTACGGAGCATGGTAAGATGGCTGTTGATCCGGAAATGACCTTTACTGTCAGAGGTGTTTCATCCATAACTCGGTCTTCTTGAGCAAATCCTGAAATAGAACAGAATATGATGATTTGTTCAATTATATATGCATCCATGAAAGGTATTGCTTGAATAATACGTAACATATTGTGCACTTAGTTCCACCATTCCTCAATGTCACGAGTCCTCAAAAGCAAAAGATGTGTGATGATTTATCTATATCCCGATAATCGCGATATGTGTCTCTCCGGTAATTCGTAACGATAAGCTTTGCTGGATATCGATAGTATTACGTACATAAATAATAAGCCTTGATTTCACAACCAAAGATTCGAAAACCACGAAAACACTTATTGTCAGAAACAACTTAGTTTTTAAGTAATAATAATAATAATAATAACAAAAATAACAATAATATTAACATTAATGTGAACATTAATATTGCGCCAAAGCCATGCTCGAAAATGTACTCAAATGCTCTAATTTTCCTTATCAACTCCTTGGGGATAATATACTATATATGTGAGCACATAACTTTGAATTAGAATAACATTTTAGATCATATATCTATTATATTACTTATATACATTATTTAGTCCTGTGATGTGACGATACGTAGATAATGCTATTGTCTTCGATACTATACAAGGTATGGGCAGGACCCGTTCCAAGTAGACACCAAGCAATATGTATTTCTATTCCACACTTGTATAAGCCAGATATTTAATTATATTGCAACTGGTTTGTATAGACGGAGACAGGATGGGCTTAGGGGACTCGCGTGAAGATAACTAACATTTGGGAGTCACTGAGGACTACTAAATGTCATCAAAAATAGATATTAGACTAAAGAGTTGACATTGATACCTAAAACATTTTGCTATTTAGAAATTATTTATATATGGTTCATAACAGTTATAGTTCCAAGAGACCATTAGTTGTGTGTGTGTGAGTGTGTGTGTGTGTGGGGGGGGGGTGACATATATTTAGAATATATTTAGTAACTTACCAAGTTACTATGTATTAGATTTTACATAATTACATAAAACATAATTATAAGTATATGTATAAAGTGCCTAACTCATCATTTAAACTATGCTTGAGGTCATGTACGTAACGTTATTGATTTATTATTAACAGAGTTCTAATATTTCAGTATCATGTTTCCATTATTATACTGAAATAGTTATGTGTCACTTTAGTACATATTTTCTTTTCAAATGGCCTGCTATGAAATAGAAAGCCATTGACATTATGTCGCTCTGAAGTAGGACCATTTTGTAAAGTGATGATATCTGTAAAGTGTCGTGTAATCTATAATCATACATATTTCTACTGTATGTCAATGACAGATATTTGCCATTTCTTTGAGGTTAAAAGAAAAGACCATTTGACATTTTATGAATTATTTGCAAGTTTCACATCACGATTGGACATCAAGATACAGCGTTGTAGAATCACTTGAATCCGAGTTTCATATTTTCTTTGCACATTGACATGTTATTATCAAAGCTGGTGAACTTGCTGACCTGAGTTTCTATCCATTGCTGTCCAATGGATTAATGTGAAATGGCGTATGTAACACATAGTGCCTAAGCATGCATATAAACGTA
Organism: Lepetodrilus fucensis; assembly: GCA_032361325.1. Taxonomy (NCBI): domain Eukaryota; kingdom Metazoa; phylum Mollusca; class Gastropoda; order Lepetellida; family Lepetodrilidae; genus Lepetodrilus; species Lepetodrilus fucensis. Next base: position 17,843 of record JAUTBV010172564.1, on the reverse strand, counting down.
CTTTAATTAAGGATTAAGGACTGTTATATGAAATGTGAAGACACCTCTGTAAATAGTCTACAACTCTTCACTGCCTCGTCTTATTAATACTAACTGGGGGGGAAATCCATTACCATGTAGACGTTTTTGAATTGCTCAATTCGTATCTACTTGTAGTTACATTATCTTGAATGTTTCACTTGGTCTGTCAGGTTAAATGAAACATTCATTCAGTACTACGGATGGTAGGGGGTTTCTCCTAAACTGACAAGCCATTGTATAAGTGAAAGAATCTTGAAAGCGGATATAAACTCCAATTTTAGTCAAATACTACCTACACTCACTCACACAGAAAAACAAATATATACTTAATCCTACTATTATTGTGTTAGCCTCCACAACTTAACACAATATGTTCCCCTCGACATTCAAAAGACATGACATATCAAGACCAAGGAACGACATTTATCGAATCGAATGGACAACGTGTGTTCATGTCAAAAGAATAGAAACGTATATACAGACCCGAAAATAATAATCAAAATATCCAGATGTCAATGAAGACTACAAGTCTAGACACAGGTGAATTACGGAGCATTGTGACAAGAAATGTATCGTACATATAGCTCAGTGCAACACAATGATAAGAATTATTATCCTCCAACTGACAAATCGCATGCGACGCCATGTCATAAGACTTGTCGAGCTGCCGCTGTACCGTTTCAAGGAAAATGTCAGTGCTCTCACCTCGGAGTAGATTCAGCTGGGTCATGTTAATGGAATAGGATAGCAAACTGATGGCTGTACATATATATCATTGTGAACAATCAATTGAAAAACAATAAAAAAAACGAAGGTAGATTCAAACGGTCCTTTTCATACATGTATGTGGGCTTTGGGTAACCTATAAAAAGTGTATCTTAACGTAGTCTAGATATTAGAAATTGGAATCAGTGTTTTTATTATTATTATTATTATTATTATTATTATTATTATTATTATTATGATTATTATTATTATTTAAAAAAGCATTATTATTATTATACGTAGTAGTAGTAGTAGTAGTAGTAGTAGTAGTAGTAGTAGTAGTAGTAGTAGTAGTAGTAGTATAAATTTACCATGTTATTGTCGCTGTTGTTGTTGTTGTTATTTTCATTAGTATTAGACATTGCAAGCACGTTAATGGAAACATAATACGATCCAATGATTGGCTCCATATATAGAGATCAGGACATGTCCAATAGTATATATATCACGTTTCAAAATAGTTTGGGATGTTTTTCGACTTCATAAATAAATATTTCTGAATAGCTATACGCTTAAAGTCATATGCATCACGCATCTTGTTTTGTTTTTCCATTGAACTAATGGCTTTATACTACACTGTATACCGAATAGCGTTAAATATCAATTAATCACATCCCAACTTCTTCATGAAAAACAAATCAGAAGATTTACAAAGGGTATCCTGAATATATAATGTGCTTCCTTTGTCAACCGTCAATAGTATATCATCCCCATCCTGAACTATTGAAATATGATATCTAAGCATCATTAAGTCTGATATGAACGATGCAGTGAATAGACATAACAAGAATGCCATATCCTATCCAACCAAATCCTGATAAGGTTTTCAACGTCGGGTTTTTTTTTTAAAGTACTGACTGTCTTGCAAAGCCTATATCCATGACGCTAATAGTCACACATTAATAGCATTGAATTCCGATTGCACAAACATGATAGGAGTGTCCACAATCAACTTGGTCAAACAGCTGAATGACTGGCAATAGAACCGCGATCAAGGCTTGAGCTATTGACTAGCACTTATTATGAGCCTGATCAGATTGCAAGTGGCCGTGAAGTATGCCATTACTTCACGATCGGCTCCAACTGCAATAAAAGCGATCGGAAATGTTAAAGAGGAGGTAGATTAGTTCATTCTAAAGATAATTCCAGTTAACGACAGCGAAGTCTGACGGTATAGAATGTTATATCATTGGCATGCAAGGATTTCAGAAGCTGATGAAAGGCTAAGTAACACGGTGCCTAACCATATAGATGCCGTATATCAAATTCTGTTATCTTAACGGTTCGAGATGTTTCATGAATAATATAATTTCCTCCTACAAGACAATGAACTTTGATACTTCACGAAGATGTGTGTCGATGAAAAGATCCCAGATGTGTTATCTATTTTGTGGATTCTTTCTACACTAAATATATGTTTTTAAGTGCATTTATCAAAACATCTATTAACATACTGATAAACTCATAGCACTATTGTTAACTGTTTTCTGTCTGTAAGATTAATGGTAAGTTCCTGACCATAGATCATCTTTAAATGTCAAAAAACCCTTATTAAGACTTAGTTAAAACCATGACAAATTATTGTTTCAGTTGTAATTAATACTGCTTCCGTTGATGTTCAGATGTTCAGATGATAACATTGTGCTTCAAAAGCATGTTGTTTTTAGAGTATTATATACCTTTCAAAATAAACTTCAAATGTACTTTAGGTAATTTCCCCAACATAGGAAGTCAATCCTGTAGGTGAAACACGTCTAATGAATGCATTGATTACTACGAGTGCTAACCAGACAAGGTGACACTACCAGTAAATAAACCTTGAAAATGTTCACATAAATCTATTATCTCGTTAAACTGCATTTCCTTCTGCTAATTATTTATCACCATAAGACATATATAATCATTATAATAGACCTTCGTGTATATCGATTTAAATACCATATTAGACCAAAGCGATATATATACAGTTGCTCAATGTTACTTCGCTTTTCACGTCGAGATATCCTAATGCTATTTTGAAATATCCTGCAATATAGTTAGAATTATATGCTTTGATGTCATGAGTTTGTAGTTCAATAATTGATCCAGACAGCCAATGCAAAGTAGAGATGACTCGCTAGACGCATCATTTGAAAGGCAATCTTGCCAGTAAGTCATTTCCTGATCCATGTAATTGTGCATTAGCAGAGTAGTGATTACATTAATTCTATAGAGACCAAACTTAGTGAAAGATCACGGATCAAAACACGACTGTTTTAACCTTCCAGAACTAAAGGTTGTTCGTCCCAAAAGGTCACAAAAATTGTCTTGATATTCGGGGGGATGTAATCCAATAGTAAACGGTTCATTATTCATAAAAGATACGTCCATAGGTTTTTACGAGACTTCAGCGTCAGTTGCTAATTGAATGGCATCAAGAATTTTATTGAGTTTTTCGCAGAGAAGTACTATATCTGGAAACAATCATGTAGCCTAGGTTTTGCCACCAATGTCGTCATCGGATGAAAGTTCAAACTGGAAATTCAATTTGAATTCGCTATTATTCCTAACAGAGATCCAATTGTATGGTGACCCGGTGAAGACTGTCCGGTTTTTAATCCTTAATGGAAGCATCCAGGAATCGTCTTTGAGAAGAAAGACCGACAGACGCTGAGTGCTGTGTGTCTTAGGCCAGCTAGATAGACAATCTCACGTGACATTGGACGCAATCTCGCGAGGAAAGGAAGGTCATAGCGAGACAACCCGGATGTAATCACAGAGGGAGATAAGGAGAGCCTTCAAACGAATTCGTATTGAAACACACTTTCGTATTTCTTTTACATTTTATTTTATAACATACGTTTTTTTCCCTGCTATCTTTTTATTCGTATACAGATAGGTGGCATTGTAACACAAAGTAACAAGCATTAGCACCAGTGAAAAATTGTAACATGAATTTCAGAATTATTCTAAAGTTAATTATCTTGGATGTCTTATCATAGAATGTGATATTATTCAACTTATCGTGTATTCTCGGGTGTTATCTGTTGGGATACAGTTATATCTTTTTTGTAATTCAATGTGGAAAGTATTCACCGATACATTTCGAAACATAATCAAAGTAGGATGTAGTTAATGCTATTGAAGATTTTAATTCATAATGTGGCCTAGCAAAGTCGAATAAGCTTAGATTCCAAGATACGTAGCCTATTTGAAAATAGGCTTATTGTATATATTGCATTAAATGTTGTTCTAGCGTTCCTAACCAGACAACTTTGGATTGTCCATGATACAAAGGTTGTATCGAGTGTCATATGCCATATTTGATAGACTTCCAGTTGATCTCGACTACTTTCTACCGTCTGTAGTAATCGATGTCAGGACGTTGCTATTTATCAGATACGTTGTATAGTCACAAGATTGTGAGCTTTACGCACTTAGATCACAACATGTGTGTACCTTGCATGTACTTTCATATAGTTATATCGGGACATATAGTGTGTTTAGAATGACATCATAATGTATATGATGTATTAGTAAGGGAATACGGTGTACTCGTATGTACATACTGTCTACTGATAGGGACATAGGGTGTACTGACATGGACATGAAATGTACTGGTAAGGACATGAGGTGTATTGGTAGAGACACAAGTTGTAATAGTATGGGGCATAAGGTGTACTGGTATGTGCATGCGGTTTACTGGTAAAGACATGAGGTGTACTGACAAGGACATGAGGTGTACTGACAAGGACATGAGGTGTACTTGCAAGTACATTAGGTGTACTGGCAAGGACATGCGGTATACTGATAAGGACATGAGGTGCACTGGTAGAGACATGAGGTGTACTGGCAAGGACATTAGGTGTACTGATAAGGACATTATGTGTACTGATAAGGACATGAGGTGTACTGGTAGTTTGTGTCACACCTTATTTTCATTCAAATTCTCATATTATCTCTCTATATCAGTGTCTCATTTCATATAAATATAATACCAATCAATATAATTTATATATATATACTATTTACTTTCATCCTCTGAGACCATTGATAGTCTAGTGTGTTGGTGAAGACATTGTGTATACTGGTAAAGACATGAGGTCTGCTGGTATAGACATGAGGTCTGCTGGTATAGACATGAGGTCTGCTGGTATAGACATGAGGTCTGCTGGTATAGACATGAGGTGTGCTGGTATAGACATGAGGTGTGCTGGTATAGACATGAGGTCTGCTGGTATAGACATGATGTCTGCTGGTATAGACATGAGGTGTGCTGGTATAGACATGAGGTGTGCTGGTATAGACACGAGGTCTGCTGGTGGAGACATAATGTGTACATGTACGGGCATAAGGTGTACTGGTATGTACATACGGTTTACAGTTAGGGACACAAGGTGTACTGACATGGACATGATGTGTACCTGTAGTGGCATAATGTGTACTGGCAAGGACATTGGGTGTACTGACAGAGATATAAGGTATACATATAGGGGTATGAAACGTTGACTGTATAAATTAATAATAGTTAACGTCAGTTGTCATCTCCAGGACATGCTGAAAAATGTCATATCCGTAATTAGCTTGGAAAGTAAGGTATGTTATGCAAGAATAGTCCTATGTAGCTTTACATCAACTGTAAAACAGTATCAATTTCAAGTTGCTAATTCGCAATCAAAAATACAATCACTGGTTGTTCAGGAATTATCAATATTTGAAAGCCTACAGGATATTGACATTCACAACAAAATTAGTTATGGGGCAGTGGGCATTTTGGACATATACATTTATTAGCTTTATAGTATTTTAACAACCAATAACTTCTAAACGTCTACAGACTCCAGGTACTATTCAAAAACATCAAAAACCATTGCAAGAATAATGGCACCAAATTCTAAAAGTCAAATTCCGATATTCTGTGGAAAGCTTCCCCATAAAATATCTGCCGTCCCTTAATTTCTGTTGTTGAATATACGGACGATAAAAAATAACCAAAATAAATATGCCAATATCTGTCTAACTCCAAGCTTATCAGAACTTTTGACAGGGCCATTCTTTGAAAATTACCAGAATTGATGATGAAGTGTTGAAACGGGCACTGATTGGTCGGATCAATATAACCTCTACGACACCCGCTGTTGGGAGTAAAATAGGAACCGTAATATAATATATCCCCTCATTGTTTAAATCAATACCCCCCTCGAGAGGAGGGAAAGACTTTTCAACAGTGCCTTGTCATGTGCTGAAACCACTTATGTCAGTGTAAAGACTGTCGTGTTGTTCCAGATCCCCACTGATCACTCGTTGATTGGACCTGTCATTGGGTTAACAGGTCACGGTCAGTGGTGTTTATACTGGGTTCCCTCTAAACTAGCTGTTAGTTAAGTGGCAGCGCATTTGCAGTTTCAGTTACAATAGAGAACGTGTTTTAGTATGACGTCTATATATCCGGTGGAGTTGAAGGAATACAGTACTGTATTGAAATTACATATTTCATTGTTTTTTGTTTGTTTTTTAAATTGAGGTTTAGAGTCGCTTTCTAGATTATTTCGTTAATATCATGACTTGTCAGTTTAGAGCACATTTTTCATAGTGATTATAATTATAAATATCCGAATAGTTCCGCTATTACAAATACAAGAATGTAAAATAGGGTGAGATAGAGTTGTGAACGACAGCGCTTGAAATAGGAGGTTGGGTTGTATAATACCCACCAGGGAGTATAGAAGGTGAAATGAGTGCGCATTGATACATTCATGTGGTACTAATAACGTAACACTTTCAGACTGTTTTTCAGCGATAAGTGGACGTATTATAATTGTTATTGCTGCTGCTGCTGCTGCTGTTGTTGTTGTTGTTGTTGTTGTTGTTGTTGTTGCCGCCGCTGCTGCTGTTGCTTGTGATATTGTTATCATTTGCTTCCTATTGAAACTGTTAGTACATATTCAGTAGTGTCTATGTTAGCGGCAACAAGGAAAATCAGGTAATAACGTTAATGCCTAGGTAATAAGGTAATCCACAGATGGATTGTTTTGTATGTTTTGAATTATCAAGTTCATTTCATGACATTTTGCATTGGCTGTACTGGTCACAGAAGATGATTTAGAAAACGCAGTAATATAATATTTATACAACAATAAGTAATTATTACCATTCCTGGACCATGCAGTAATAAATAACAACGTGCTCTGAACCTTTGAAAAATAATTATTGTGAACAAGTTCTTAATTTTCAATTGCATTACTTTTATTAGAAGTATCAGATAAAGAAGTATGACTACATTGTTTCACCTTATAATATACAAATCATAATCACTGCTATTAGGTATTATTGTTAATTGAAGCCTAGGATAGGAAGTACCTTATTATTACATAGGCATTAACGTTATTGTCTAATTGTCCTTATTGCCGCAATCAAATCTATGTAATCAAATAATTCAATTCACACGTGAGAGTAGTTATGATAATATGATGACTGCTCATTCGTCATATTCCTACAGAAGACAGTTATATTATTAAGGCATATTGACATCATTGTTTGTATTGATTCCGTCATAACTATATGAGTGAATATAAAAATACGAGTTTGATGAAAGAGACAACTTAAAACGAACATATTGCTTCCAGTATTGAAGACGGCATACCCTCTATTGAACGAAACCATTTTTAAAAGAACATGCATGTACATATCAATAAAATAAAAGTTTACATAAAATATCAAAACTTTCTTTGGAAGCTAAAACATCAATCATCACGTATATTTGATCTACTAGGTTTAGAACGTAATCATAAGACCGTATTACATATAATAAACGTATTGAGCAGACAACAATAAGAACAGACAATCTCATTATGTCTTCGTTCAAAGTTTTTACGTAAGTCTAAACCTTCATTTTACCGCTAGTTTAACCCAAACAGGATTGATAGGGATATTGTATAAATCCGAAAACAGTAATTATAGATGGAAAATGGCAATTATTTCTCAGTTTATTTCGCAATGGCATTCTCTTTGTGCATTATCTGCCACATCTTGACTTTAATTACAAGTGGGTTGTCTCATAAGTGAATCGCCGTGCACTGTGCTACATCGGGTATGCTTTACTAACAAGTATAACTTGCGTACTAATAGAGATTAATGAGTATCAAACTTGCTACGAAACTATGTGATTGTGTAAAAAGTTTTCATTAGAGGAATTTCACTTACATAATACGGAGAATTCTAAACTAAATTTGGAATTGGTATAGAAAGCTTCTATTTTTATTAATGGTCTTCTAAGGTACTAAAATTATAATTGAAATGAATGGGTATTTGGTGTAGCATGGAATGTCAGTCGATTTATATTTGAATTAATGATAATTACTGTGTGACCTCGTTGGTAATACGCTATTGTTTAATCGCGTTACTGCGTAGAATTAGGTGAGGAGTGAATGCAGGTTGACATTAGATCACGAATGATTAGTGATGATGGGCGTTAAACAGTTATTTGAAAGTTGCATGTTTGCCATACATTATCCCACTGAATCCGATTCATGTCGTTACGTGCCTTGGCTGTTTGGAAATGGGGTGCATTGAGGTTGTTCGTGGTTGCTTGTGCGTGCGTGTGTGTGTGTGTGTGTGTGCGTGTGTGCGTATGCGTGCGTGTGTGTGTGTGTGCGCGTGCGTGTGTGTCATGATGACCAACCCATGACATTAATTCTTTACTAATAATAGAATGGAAAACAGGTTGTTATTGTTTCCATCTCAAGTGGCTTTCATCGCATTATCTAGAAGGTCATTCAGATCATGAGAGGTTTCTTTTCTATATGTTTTATTATAATATCATCTTTTTTTCCAACACCTAATACTAGTATCATGTAGAATTGTACTATTCCGAAGCTGCTATCGTATCTATAGATATGTTTAACGGTTAATAGTGGCTGGTCATGGTCTCCTGAAAGGACTAGTTATAAGTTATAATAAGTTATAATATCTAGACCTGCAATATAATGTAGCCTTATATTATATAGTATGAGTCGTTAGTTAGGGAATAAAATAATATATCCATGTATTGTCGGAGGATTAAAGTAAATCATTTGTATATAACTTATATTGATTTGTATTAGGTTTCTATGAAAGGAGACACTGAAATGCTTTACTGGTTCTGCAGAAATCTAGACTTGCTTAACTGATCTAGGGGATTATTCTGAATGGGAATATTTGGACGAGAACATGTGTGATACAGACTAGAGTTAGAAGTTAGAATAGCCATAACATGGATATAACTATATAACATAACTATAGAAAACTTTACCTTATACGGCTTATAGTTGCTCAGAAATATGGATTAACCTAATAGTTAACGACATGTCTCTGGTACAGGATTATGTGGATGTGAATGAGGTCTGAAACACAGACTACAAGCAAGTAGTCTAAGAGCTTAGTTAAGCCTTCTTCAAGAGCTATTAATATCAATTTACAATCGTTTTAGGCTTTTAATATCTAGTGAAATATCATCGTCACATTTCAGTATCAGGGCGGAATTTCATGTTGCGATAAGTACAGAATCTTATTAAGAGGATAAATGTAAATATTATAAATATATATTATATTAATTGGTATTATATTTATATGAAAGGAGCTTCTGAAATTAGTTATCCTTGTTTTCCAGTAATCTAGGCTTATCTGATCTAAGTGATTATTTTGACTAGCATGATTTTGGGGTGAGAACACGATATGACACAGACTAACAGAATTTTAAAGCATATTTGTACAGTGTGTCATTGTACACTAGTTAATGGTATTTGTAAAGGTAGGTCCTTAACGATGGCATCGAACTGCAATAAAACCGAGTGGAATTGCAAAAGAGGAGCTAATTCTAAAGATAAGTTCAGTTGTATTGACGATAACGAAAGTAGCCGCATCCTCGAAAACACAGGCCGTTATGAATACACGAACCTCCGTCAATAGGAGGTTAGTGTAGTCATAATGGCCTGCGTTCTCGAGGATGACAGTCGCTGCAAGACGTAAAAAAAATATATCACTGGCATGCAATCAGTTCAGCATCTTCGAAACACAAACCATTAATGCCGACTACATCCGGAGACATAATGGTCTGTGTTTCGAGGATGGGATTTCAGAAGTTTGTTGGTGTCTATCCTCATTTCTCCTGCAACAGAGATTACAGATTACAGAGAGAGAGTGAGAGAGAAATAGTTTATTAAAGTGTCACAAAGATGTACATACATATAAAATGTAAACGGTAACATTAAAACGAGTGTATATTGTAACACCTTCTCAGCCAATATTGGCTTATGATTAACATGATTTCATGAAGACGGTTAACATGATATCAGTGCCAGTGAATCAGGTCCCTGTGGTATTGTTTTTATTGTACGACGTCTCCAATATCCTATTTTCATTTCTTAAAAAAATAACAGACATCAAAAATTAATATTCTACTCACGGGAGTGTAGTTATTTTGCAAATAGACGTGAATTGAGAAAAAAATACGTATTGGCAATATTGCTTGTCGTCTTCATTATTCATTGACTCTGAAAATATCATCATGTCACACCAGATGTGTACATTTAGGTTTGCTTTTCTCCTATGACATGATTGTTTAAACAGCTTATCGCTGACGTAATTGTATTAGGTGAGTAAAGCAGGAAAATATTTATGAACACAATAAAATCATACTAGTTATATTAGTTAGTCAATGTTTTACGTACTACGCGTGCGTATGATACATGTACTATATAGTTATCGATGAGTAAAATTCATAGTAAAGTTATTAATCATGACATGTGAATCAGTTATTAACTTGGAATGTATTATTTTTAACCAGTGAGAATAAACGATAACGGGTTAGTAGTGGTAGTGGTAGTAGTAGTAATAGTAGTAGTAGTAGTAGTAGTAGTAGTAGTAGTAGTAGTAGTAGTAGTAGTAGTAGTAGTCGTTTATTAATATTGCTCCCTCAGCACAATGTTATAGAAACATGAATTTTATTGTTTTCGCGAAAACTCAACACTCAGTATATATCATTATATAGTAATATTTCCTTTGTTTCTATTGTACAATATTGAGCTAGTATGTGTGTATACTTTTGAATATGCCATATTTTGAATATGGCAACTATCATATATAATTATATCAAGATTCAGTATCTGCATTATACTAAATCGCCTGTCCATTTAAAGTCATGTTGTTTTATCCTATAAGTCCACCATATATAGTTTCTTCCTGAACACGACGTACCACATGATGAACCTTCTTACACTGAACAATGGGTAGTCTGTAACTAGACGTCATTCTTCTCGCTGCTCACAATGAACAGCCATGTTGACATTTGTCTGATTGATGCATCTCGAAGGTATACATGCTCAAGAGGTGCTGAAATAGCCATAAATTTGACCCCATTTCCGCTTCCGGGTTTTGCAACGGAAGCAATTCGTGACCGCTGTTTACAGTCATGTGCGGCGCTCCCGGTGATAAACGCATCTTTAGACGTCGATAGCTATATTTATAAGGCTGTCTGTATACTGTGTGTGGCATGTAGCTTAGTATTTGCATAATGTGAAGTGTGCGCCAACCATAAAAAAAAGACTGCAATTTCTGTGTATTTACAGAAGACACGCATGAAATAATATTCATTATTATAATCTGTTTATAGAAAGGTGTATATGTCTACGATAGAACATGAATAAACTGAATATAGAGTTTGTAGACGCACGTGATCTTAAGATTGTTGTCGTTCATTGCGTAATAATCTCGTCAAAGGACAATTTCGGTTTATACTAATAATACTCTTATAAATGTATTAAATGTAATAATGATGAATTTGATATGGGCATGACAATAGCAATAGGGCAGACATATCACAACGAAGAAAACTGAAGACGAGGGGTGAACACGTAAACTACCATGAAAACCATAGCTGATTAGATGTTATTTTTTGTTGTACGTTTTAGTACATGTTATATAGAACGACATCCAACCACAATGAAATACCCATGTATCAAAACAGGAATCGTCGAGATAATTCCGACGTTAGGACTGTCGGACGATTCGGGTCTGAACTGGGCTTTAATCGACCGACGAACTATCGTCGGGCGCCCAGTCTAAACAGTTTGCGTTGTTTATAAGAGAATCCAGTCTACGACTTTCCCATCTAATTTGACAAAGAGGTATTATTTCGGATCTTCTGAGACGTGCCTGAGAAGGGATTACGGGAAAGATCTTCGTGGAACTATTGCTTCTGACATCCGCTGTATCGTCAAGTTGAGATCGTCTCAAGAATCTCTTGCCTAAAATTATAGCATTCCCCGCGACGGGTGAAACATTCCTGTATCAAATCATGCAAGCAAATGGCACGTGTCTGATAATACGTCGCAATATCTATTTCAGGTAGACATATACTTATGTTGGAAACGTTTGGATATTTGTTATGTACTATTACGCAAATATAATGTCAAGGATAAGTTGTACGTTTGTTTAGTAAGAATAAACTATAATATGTGTGTAGGCCAACATATGACAAATAAAATATACATATTCTGATCATTTATATGTCAAAGATAAGTTGTAATATTATGAACATTAATGTGTCAATGGCAAGATATTCTGTTCTGAATAAGTATACGTCAATGATAAGCTAATAATATACGTAAGATAAAATATTGGATATAACGCAAGTATATATATCAAGGATAAACGGTACCATTTACTGAACAATGATATGCTAATGACACTGTAGTAATACTGAACAATGGTTTGATGTCCAAACGTCATACATACTATATTTATTGCGGAGTATGAAGATAACCGTTGGGAATATATTGCCAATCCACTTTCAGTTATATTTTTGAAATAAAATATGTTTAAACCAATATATTAATATATAGTATTAAATAAATAAAATAAAAAATAATCATCATCAACATCATAATCATAAGGTATTGGTAATAGCATTTGAAGACAAAAATGCAAAGTCCAGACGCCATGACATCCACTCTGATGGTCATAGCCTACTTGGCAATAAATTGGTTTTGATTTGATACTTGAAAACTGGTAATTATTTCATAATACTGTGTAGCCATCAATGTCTTACTATGAAATATGTGGTATAGTGACCTCTCGTCTGACCTATCTATTGATCCACATGGAGGTTCTGTTCTGTTAGAAAATGACCCATGACGTAGACCTATTATGTGATATGACGTGTAGGTCCTAAGCCTCTCCGTTATGGTTGGGACGTCGTATTCGGACGTATATATTCCGTGAGCCAAGGCCAAGGCGCCAAAATGAAAATTACCCTAAACGACCCGGTCCATTAATATAAGTTTCTTGTCATTGTATGATGCAGATATGTATGCTGTTTACGAATCCGAATGCAGCACCAAAATTTGACCCTGAGAATCTACTCATTTGAGGTCAAATCAAAGATGGCCGCCAAGTGATCCATACGAACTGTAAGATATCTATGTTCATCACGCACAGTCTAAACCAAATCTGTCCTGTGATAACCAACTTATAGTGACTTTCCCTCCACAAAGGGCTGTTGTAGTCCACATGCTATAGGTGGTCATTCTGCCTAAAATCCGATCGGACGTGTTTGCCCAAAAGCCAGTCTGTGATGACCCGTCCAGCGGGGAATTAACCACGGACAAAACAAACGCGATCGTCTATGCTTCTGTTTGGACAGAACTGCACTGGAACAAGTGGACGGCGAGTCTAATTAGACCCGGACTTTCTGATCTGGCTGATGAACCCGACTGACCCCGTGATTCCGGCACGATTGCGCCAGTTATTGTGGAATCTCAGGGCTTTCAGCGATTCCATCCCCACTAGCCTAACTGGATTTCATGTATCTCATGCATGCCCTTCTTTCACTTAACGATTATTGTCTCACCAGTTTGGTTCAGTGGGCCAGGAATCCAGGCATTGATTAGGTTATTGACTACCACTAGTGAGGAAAAATTGGACCATTTTTACTTCCCTGAAAGCGATTCAATTTACCTTGGCTAATTTCCTTCTGAGATTAAACTGGAAGGGAAACCCGTGACGGTCAGTATCGTGGGTATAGGAACACTGGAATGAACACGAAATTGCAGGCGAAGACTTATTTGATGAGTCTGAAGTGAGTGTGTGATCTTACTAGCATCGAGGTTACTTTGGCTTTGAATGCTATTTACACGTATAGTTAAGACAGTCACGAAATAAGATGTAATCATTATTGGGCATGAAAACCAAATATTCACTGAGGACATTATTTCACAAAGGGCAGTACTAGTTAAGTAATTAAATGAAAGTTTGTAATTGACAATTGAAAGAACTAATAATTGTAATTTAACACCGATCTAAATGCTCAAGGCAGTAGTGGGGGTAACGAACTTTAATGAATTGAATATTATATATTGTACGATGAGTATTATAACAGTATAGTCTAGGAACAGAATAAAAACTGAATACATAACACAGTGGAATATACTAAACAAAAATCACACGTGATAGCAATATCATATTTATGCTTCCTACAAGTTGTTAGATCTACATGTCAATGCGATTTGATTTAATATACAGTTTTAATCATGACAACCTGCGTATGATTCAGTCTAAGGAATTTCTGGAACATCGTTTTGTGAATATTTTAATTCGAAATCAGTACGATGGACCGTTGGCTTCAAAACCAAGACAATGGACCATTGGCTTCAAAACCAAGACAATGGACCATTGGCTTCAAACTCAAGACGAGGGACCTTTGGCTTCAAAATCAAGATAATGGACTATTATTAGCTTCAAAATCAAGATAATGGACAACTGGCTTCAAAATCAAGACAATGAACCATTGGCTTCAAACTCAAAACAATAGACCATTGGCTTCAAAATCAAGACGCTGGACCATTGGCTTCAAAATAAAGACAATGGACCATTGGCTTTAAAATAAAGACAATGGACCATTGTTCTTAATTACTGTGGTTTATTGTAAACATATTTTTATGGGATATATTGCTATAGCAACACTCGTAAGCCGCTTATAAATACCACTAATTCCTGATGGTCGTTCTGCTGGGGGAAGTGGATGACTGCTGTCCAGTTGTGTACGATGGGGGTCAAGTATCTGTATTCTGCAACCTTAACCTTCATGTCGCTACTACTACTAATCCTTTCAAACGAGACATTCCGACGAGTTGGGGCTTTGTGTAGAACCTAATTAAACACGTTCACCGGATTCCCCCAATGTGGTAAATCATTATCGACGTCACAAATGCTCATTTCAAGGTCGTAGGCCATTAATGGAATTAATGTTCTTTTGCATTTCTTTATGAGATGGTCAACCATATTGTCTAGAAATGGATATTATGATGTAGATAATACAACTGAAATATCTCTCTCAAAAATGCTGATTTCAAGGTCGTGTGTGTGTGTGGGGGGGGGGGGGGGTCGTTCATTGAAATAATGTTGTTTTCTTTTGTTTCATGAGTTGGTGAGCCATTGTCTCATGTCATAGCTTTTCTGATATATAGATCATATAACGTAAATATCATTCCACTAGACAGTCACAAATGTTGATTTCAAGGTGGTGGGACAGCCCTATAAAACTAATGCTGTTGTTTGTTTGGCATATTGTTTTTAATCACAGGATATTATATAGCAATTGTCTCGCGTTATCTCTCTTCTATAACGTAAAAACAATATTACTCTTCTTGTCATAAATGCTGATTTCAATGTCACGGGACTTCTCTGGAATTAGTTTGTGTCGGTTTCTTTCCCTCCCAGGTGGCTAGTATACGTAGAAAACAACGTACCGTCTGCCTAATTGGTCGGTTATGATAGGGTTATTTGTTTCCTGTTTCGTTTATCAGATGGTTAGCCATTGTTTTGAGTTGTCTGCAGTTGATATGCATGTATAGAGAAAACAACGTAAAATACCGCCTATTTGGCAGGTTATGGCGAGTGTGGGTTTTTTCTTTTCTCGTTTTTGTTTCTAAGATGGATAGCATTGACGTCTCCATGGGGTGCGTTCAAAGACACAAGCGGTTACAAGCGGCTTACCAAACTAGTTACTGTCTCAAGAGTCGTATGATGCGTACATGAGACAGGAAAACAGTTTAGCTAAGCGGCTTACTCAGCCCTGTGCTGATTGAACACACCCCAGATGTCTCCCTTCTGATATCTAGAGAATACATAGTAAAATACACATATTTGTCATAATTTGATGGGTCATATTGTCGAGTGAGTACAAAATGGTTGTGTAACGACGATTGTGTGACGAGACTTGCTACTTTGAACGAAATTACTGTGCCACAGTTGGAAAGAAATACTTATGTTTCATTTACGATGTTACGTTCTTATCTTTGTCCCAATAAAATGGTTACTAGTCGAATTAACAAAATCGCCACCCAAGCATCCATCACAACAAAAGGTATAGATCCGACAAATTTATATCTTGTGTAGGAAGAATAGGTGATTGAACAATGTCGTATTTCACTGACTAAAAGGTTTTGCTCTAAAAAAACATGTTCTGTGGGATTGAAATAGCTGTACGTTCAATGCTATCCCGATACTTAATGACACTACAGTCGATCAGATAATAAAACGAGAACGAAAAAAGCAAACCGGATATCTGTACAAGATACTACATGTATTTGTTTATTTGTTGGACAGTTCCACTTTTCGACTAAGCAACTACGGAAACGTTGGTAATCAAGAGATACGTTACAGAAAACGTCTTCTGAAATATATTTGCACTATAATGCAAATAGATACGTTGGCCTGGGTAGTAATGCAATGCCATGAGCATGCTCTCGAGCATGGTTTTTGGCGCAAAATAAGACGGAATTTGTTCCGTCTTAACCCGGTTTGGTTTTACTCAGTTTGTCAAACCGATTGTTTGTTGGTTCCAATTAGTTCTGGTTTCTTCATTTGTTGAGACCAAATCTAAAGTGGTTTATCCAAAGCAATCAAACCACCTCGGGAGGTGGTTTAATGGTTTGGTTTGGTTTGCAAAGCAAGATGGAGGCGCTACCAACTGGTTACTAATACTAACCATCGTTGATACAGATGAGCGAAATAAGTGTTTTAACAGTACAAGAATGTATGTTATGAGCTTAGATCATATTTGAAAACGTGGAACATAATTATATTTCCTCACATTTGCCATCATTAATGTAAATTATGTAACAGCGGTATTGTGTTCTTTGCGGCTCGTAGAACAGAGTACCAGTGTTGAACGTTTTAAATAATGAATACAGAGCTGTAACTGTTAGATCTATAACCTGAAAGTTGGAATTTAAACAAATTCAGTATATATTTTTTTGTTTTCCCGAAAGCTTGGCTCTATATCTACTGACGTATACAAAGACATTATTTCGATAAATGCAGGCGCCATCTCATCTGAATATCACCTTTAAATAGTATCATAATGTTTCTCCTATATTATATACAGACATATGCTAACAACATCCCACTCTCAATGGCACTGTACAGTATATAAATACATTAGTACGTGTACCTCGAATATAAACAGTCTGAGTGAAATAATAGAGAGGTTTCGCAACACGACGTTGTCGTTTCCAGTTTCTGGCCCTCCCAGGGAACCCGGAACCTGGGAGGACCAGAAACGGGAAACTACACGTCGGGGGCGAATCTCTGACGTTAAATACTACGCACAAACTGATGACCTAACCGTATCCGTAATGATAACCGTCGTGTTGCGAAACCTCTCTAATGATTGTTCTGAGTTCTCCTGTATGAAATGTAGACTTATCTCCAACCGTAGCCATAAACTAACTTACTAAATATCATATTTGAGTTAAGGTTACTTTCTATATTGATAGGATGCGCTATCTGCATCGTGGAAATTCAGTTATCCCTACCAGTCAATGTTCGCAGGTTTACTGCAAAATTTCAGCCCTACGGATGACATTGTGGATTTCCTCCTGTTCTGAAGTGACAAGTCTCTAAACCTGATTTTATTTAAATATTAAAATAAACTTCGAGTTCCGCCGTTACGTACAAGAGTACTCTGTTCTGTTCTGTTCTGTTCTGTTCTGTTCTGTTCTGTTCTG
The DNA here is from genome assembly GCA_032361325.1 of Lepetodrilus fucensis. Taxonomy (NCBI): domain Eukaryota; kingdom Metazoa; phylum Mollusca; class Gastropoda; order Lepetellida; family Lepetodrilidae; genus Lepetodrilus; species Lepetodrilus fucensis. Next base: position 33 of record JAUTBV010172564.1, on the reverse strand, counting down.
TTCTGTTCTGTTCTGTTCTGTTCTGTTCTGTTC
>JAUTBV010172453.1:7754-23801 GCA_032361325.1 Lepetodrilus fucensis | reverse complement strand
TACATCGTAGCAGGCTTTTACTATGAACTAGTATACGATACTGGAAATGGTTGCAAATTGCCATGCATATGGTGAAATTAAGTGAAGTTAGTGCGTATTATTTATTTGGATACCCAATTAGAGTGAATGCAGTGGGTACTGTACCCAATTCACCAAAAGGTTATCTAGTGCTCTGATAGCCACATATTTATTAACACAACACAAAAATTATAGCAACACATTTTTCATTGGACATGTTACAGATTAGCCCGGGTGGCGCGAGTGAGATGAGGAACCTACTGACGCCCAGCAATGTGTCAACACTGCTTCCCTTCCAGCCTGGAACCATCAACTCCCTGGAGAACGACCTCCAGGGTCCGTTTGTCAACACCAGCAAGGGTGAGCTTCAACACTTGCAGTCTTACTGGCCCTTATCAGTGTTGCTTTTGTAGTGATTTGATCTATTGATTATTTTATTTCAATATTTCCAATTTTATTATTTATCATATGTAATGTATAGAACTATGTTTGCAAGAATCCATAGTTTCATGCATTAAAGGCCCCCACCATACCCTTGCAATAAATTGTTTTTGTTGGTTTGAAATGCTTTGCAAAAGTGCAGCTAACGTCACATGATTAATATCTCAAACAATGAAACATGTTTCGCATGCTAACACAATGTTTCTAAAGTAATACAGTAGTTTTAATGAAGTTATTTTTTTAATGATCAATGGAAGCTTGGATCTCGCATATTTATAATTTATTGACTATATACTTGGCAAGCAAATGTCATTAATGCTAAATGTCATACTGATGGTGGGGAAAAAAATTGTACAATGACATTAACTTTGTGTTTAGATGGGAAAGTAGCCTGGTTGTTTCGCGGTCCCTCGCTGGAGGTGATATCGACCGCCACCCGCGAACGTCTGGCTTCCTGGCAGTTCGGCGTGGTGATGAAGTACGAGGGAACGGTCGTGACCAGCGTGAAGGAGTTCTGGCACGAGGGCAGCCTGAAGTTGGTGGTGGGCCTGTACATGTCTGCTGACGAGGGCCTGGTATGTCTCCTGGACGTGGCCACATCACAGGTCATCAAGGCTATCGAGATCCCACACAAGGTCAGTGCTGTGTGCTACAACGTATGGTCAGCTTTCCCAGCACTCCAGTACTTTACATTCATTTTTTAATTCTCTAATAGTTCAAACACTTTAATTGCTGACACAATTATGGTGCCCAATTAGATTGCAGCAGCTCTAAGTGAAATCGTCTTGAAAGTGACTCAAAACCCCAATACAAAAATAAATATAATGTTCACTGTATCCAAAGCATGAAGAACTTATTAATCTAGCTAGCTCCTGAGATAGTGTATGTAGAAAAGCAGATAAAGTGGCTAATGTAGATGTTATGACGTAATGGTCTGTTGTCTAGGTGACGTGTAGCTATGACGTAATGGTCTGTGTCTAAGTGACGTGTAACTAAAGTGGCTAATGTAGATGTTATGACGTAATGGTCTGTTGTCTAGGTGATGTGTAGCTATGACGTAATGGTCTGTTGTCTAGTTGACATGTAGCTAAAGTGGCTAATGTAGATGTTATGACTTAATGATCTGTTGTCTAGTTGACGTGTAGCTATGACGTAATGGTCTGTGTCTAGGTGACATGTAGCTAAAGTGGCTAATGTAGATGTTATGGCGTAATGGTCTGTGTCTAGGTGACGTGTAGCTATGACGTAATGGTCTGTGTCTAGGTGACATGTAATTATGATGTAATGGTCTGTGTCTAGGTGACGTGTAGCTAAAGTGGCTAATGTAGATGTTATGACGTAATGGTCTGTTGTCTAGGTGACGTGTAGCTATGACATAATGGTCTGTGTCTAGGTGACATGTAGCTAATGTGGTTAATGTAGATGTTATGACATAATGGTCTGTTGTCTAGGTGACGTAATGGTCTGTGTCTAGGTGACGTGTAGTTAAAGTGGCTAATGTAGATGTTATGACATAATGGTCTGTTGGCTAGGTGACGTGTGTGGAGACTGTGTTGTGTTGTGGAGGAGACTCGGTGCCGGAGTGGGCCATCAACGAACAGCTGCGAAGCTTCTCTGGTATAGTGGCTGTAGGCACAGAGGGCGGCTACGTGTACCTCATAGGTGAGACCCAGTGCAACGTCAACATGACAATAGCCTTTACTGTAGAGTCTATTGAGGTGTGACATTGTATTTTATTTTGTTCCACATTGGTTGACTCATAAATCTTGTTTGAAATTTAGTAATGATTAGGTTGTGACTGAATAATTACTATTTCACTTCAATGGTATATCTATCTATGCTTTTACCTAGACATGAACATGGAAGATTATGAGGAGAAGTCTGATGAAGTGATGCCGAACACACTGGAGTTTATCACTCCACACTGCCGTAACATCAAAGAAGTCCGCGAACAGGCCGTATCTTGTGGTCAACACCTCAGCATGGTTCTGGACGGTCAGTGACATTTCTATTTTTAGCGACTTCCTGAATCCGTAATTGATAGGCATGGTCTGTGTTTCATGAAATAGTCCTATCGGTAGTCAGGGCGTAAATCCAAGTTTTATGTTATCTCCAGCTGTTGTAATAGGCCGGACAACACTTTCGTGAAACATTTGCTCTATTTGCCACAACTGAGCCAAAGGTAAAACATGAATGTTTTTTAATCACATTTTATTTTTGTGATCAGTTTGTTAATCTTCTATTTTTATCCACACAGACGATGCACATGGAAATGGAGAATTCTGCTTCCGGCGTCCTGATGAGTCAATTGTGAAGGTATTCAGATTAGGTAGGTATCGCAACAAATATTTTCACTGAAGGGCAGTTATTTAATTATTATTGATTGAAGCTTTTCAAAACAGATAAACTCTAGTAGCATATATCGAGAACAATATTTCTGATGAACATTGTCCATGATTATTATTAGCTGGAACGTGTGTGTATGTAGATGTTGTAGTGCGTGTGTATTGTGTTGTAGATGTTGTATTGCGTGTATGTTGTGTTGTAGATTCTGTCAGCGTCACGTGTCTGAAGTACATCCCTCAAGATGGCAACCTGGCTGTAGGCTTCAGCTTCGGGGGTTTCCAGCTGTGGAAACTGTACTCACCTGTCATGGAGTAAGTTGTTACACCTGTTATGTACAAGTTTCACATATACATATTGATGGGGAGGGTTTCAAATAATGTGTTTTGCTCCAAAGATGATATGTTGTTTTTCAATGATTCTACATGTCAGTTCCAAAAATGATCTTGTGTTGGTCAACGATGGTTTCAAGTTATCTGTTCCAATAATGACAAGTCATTGTTTTACAATTATTCTACATGTCAGTTAGGGGGCGGGATGTACCGCAGTGGTAGAGTGTTGGACTTCGGAGCCAAAGGTTCCAGGTTCAAATCCCGCCAGGGGACCCGGCATCAATGTTCGCGGAAGTTACCTTTCTGACGCGATATTGATAGGATGCACTGACTGTAGAGTGGCAATGCAGTTATCATCCTTGGTCTTGTCAGTACCAGCCGGTGTTCGCAGGTTTACTGCAACATTCAGCGCTACGAATGTTGCGGGTTGCCTCCTGCCCTAAACTGACAAGTCGTGATATTAGTCAAAGATTCCAGAAAACTACTTTAAACCACAATTCAAAAATAAATAAACTGACATCTACAGGAGATATCTCTTGTAGAAGATCAAGCAATATATATCTTCTAGGAGATATCGCTTTCAAAGACAATGTTGATGTCCATCACTATCAATGCACTGTAAGGTCATCGCATTGTTATGACGTCACAATGCAAATGACCAGCAACTTATTCACTGACTTCACAGGAAAGGCTTCATTACTTGCTATTTATATTCTTAAATACACTTTAAGATTGATATTGTGTGATCAATATAATCTCCACCAAATGTCGTTTGATATCAATGCTATCCTCTGATTTAGGTTACTTTTATCAACTCGTACTGACATTGATGTCAAAAGACACTCGGTGGAGATGCTCTGTTTATCACGTAATAGGGACAGTAAGTCTCGTCGGGATCATTTGCGGTGACATGAAGAATGTCGACGGTTGCTATGAAGGACGTCTGAATCGTGACGTGTCCATTTGAGGTCACAATTCGATGTCGTAAATGTGTAGCGTGTTTTACCGGTTTATGTCACCGGATATTGAATGAATATCGGGTTATCTCGTGTCAACTTGCCTATCCTATACTGTGATTTCGCAATCACTGCAGTTTTGATTGTTCTACCATTGCGATGTCAGTACTGTATCGCTTGACCCAACTATTTGATTGTTATACCATTGTGATGTCATTGCTAGCATTGTGACGTCGTATCATTGCCATAATGTCACAACAATTAGATTGGGTGATATATAAAATCTCACCCTCGTGTATTGGAATAGCAAATGTATATATCAACACTGGAGGGTCAGACTAAGATTGACGAGTTCTCCGGTCCGACCGTCTGATAGTTCTGACTAATATAGCTGTGCGTGTGTGCATGTGTGCATGTGTGTATGTGTGTGTGTGTGTATGTGTGTGTATGTGTGTGTATTTATCAATCATCTAATTAATGAACTTATTTGTATATAAATATGAGACGAAACACGACCTGTGCGCACGAACCAAGCGAGATAATTGCGGTGAACTTTGCACACTTATGTATTATGCCGAACTTTGCGTACGTACGTAACGAAGTCAACGTACTTCTAGTAGCCCCATGTCTGCACGTATGCTGTCAGCATACGTTGTCAAATAAATACTACGTGCCGTATGTGAATATAGAATCCAATTTCACGTTGGAAGCGAACAATCTATCTTTCTGAACACTGCAGACTATATCAAACGTTGTGTTGATGTATACGTGTTTTAAATACTGGCATTTTAATTGATGACTGAAAAACTAACCAATAGGTTTGGAAATTCTACCGATAAAAGTGCGAGATACTCTGAATAGGAGTTGTCATCAATCACAGAGATATTCGTGAACCTCGGTGGAACTGAAAACAGCGTGCCTTACCAGCCAAGTTCCTTGTTTCTTCAATTTCAAATACACACCATCCCGGATAGTTGAACATATCTCCTGGTCAGGCGCGGTGTGACCCCACAATATCTACCTTGCATTTGACTGCACAAGTACTTCATACAACCACCTACGTAGTCCTCATGTTAATAATTCGATGTGATATGGTACCATTGGTTGGTCGTCAATTTAAATCGAAAGCAGGATGTTCCGTTTTCAAGTGTTCCAAGTTACTTAACTTGGTTGTTAACTATGGCAAAGGATGTTTTGTGTACATTCAGAGCTGGTCGGCTGTGAGCTGGTCGGCTCTGTTCGGGACTATTCGTTAGTGTCCGGTGGCGTGTGTAGTACGTCACTTCCGGAGTGGAGTAAGCACATGCTAAGAGCTGTGAGCCAAGGTGGCTACACGGATATATTGTAATTGCTATCTTACGAGTTAAAATAAAAGTAATTTAACACAAGAAGTGTATTTATCATTTGTGAATAAGAATATACACATAGTATTATCGTACATTATGTCGGAACTGTAAAGTTACAGGAATGGCATATCGTTCTGTATATCTTAGCAATGAACATAGTTGGACGTTCAAAAGAGATTAACTGCATGCTAAGTGCATGTAGTTTGCATTCTTAGTTAAGATGTAGCCCAAAGTGAGCATGGATACACGCAAGCCTAGTTTAGTCCTATATGCCGTGTCTTAATCTCATGAATCTTAATGTGCCAAATAAATATGTATATTTTCCGATAAATACATAGGTCTACTATCGCCACTGACATTTAGAAATAAGCGTATATATTCAAGCACCCTTTAGAGTGTTTACACGTTCATGACTCGGCAAACAGCAAGGCACTGACAACAATGATACGTCGTATTGGTGGCAGAAGTGGGTATGGATCTGATTTTGATTAGCTTCCGGTTCCGATTCGAATAACACTCGAGGTCTTCTACGAAATCGTATTTGGTTGTTTCAGATGTATCCATTTAAGGAAAAACATATCACGCACTAACGACCACTGTGAGTCATAGAGTTTGTCTCAGACCAGTCCACGATGTCTCGAAACAAACTTTAGTTTGAGATTATAATCATTGCCCAGGGATTGATCATTACTGTCACTAGATTTCAACTAGATTTCGCGCTGGCTGGGTATCTTGTTGTATACCCTGGGGTGTGTGTCATCAGTTTCAACGGTTACTTGGCTGTGACCGAGACACGAGTCTATAGTTTGGAGATGCGATGTTTATTATTGTCAGGACTGACAGGTGGGCGCCGGGCCGGAAGTATGATGGTGTGGGTATACGGTGGGCGCCGGGCCGGAAGTATTATGGTGTGGGTATACGGTGGGCGCCGGGCCGGAAGTATGACGGTGTGGGTATACGGTGGGCGCCGGGCCGGAAGTATGATGGTGTGGGTAGGCACCACGTGTGTCCCTCCAGTCGGGCACCCATGACTGACCAACGATGTATGGCCCATTAGTCGTTCATATAGGCTAGGGGCCACGCAGAATTTCCACGACACAATGTCATCGTTCATCTCACTCTGAGCAGTTAAATAGCAGTTTACTCTCACAGGTGATCACTTTAGATACCCCTCGGCAATATGTTATACACTAAGCTATATATATTTGACCGAGGTTAGTGTAGTCATTATGGCCTGTGTTTACGAGGATGCATACCGTTAAGCCGAACTGACATAAACTTCTAAATGAGGACAATAACCATTGTATCAGATATAGTTCTCGGGATACTTGAATAAAACCTAAAACCCAGCTGCGATAGTGCTCAAGTTACATCACTGTTAGCGAGAGAAATATCAGTTGAGTAAAAACCTCAAAGTCAAGTTTGTTTGCGAGCTCATTACCAGACGGGATATACCGTATTTGTATTGATCACGGCAGTTTTGGATATCAGATAACCGATTGGATGAATTTATAAGGTCATCTGATCCATGTCTGACCTTGACATACAGCGGTGACCCAGGGGACACGGGCATCTACCTGGGGCCCGTTTCACGACGGTGTCCTAAAGTTAGGAGTTCCTAAAGTTATGACCCAGTTTATCACCTCCTAAAGTGGTTCACGACCATGTCACAAGTCATATATTTTCTTAAATCGGCATCTAACTTAGGAGGTGATAAACTGGGTCATAACTTTAGGTACTCCTAACTTTAGGAGGCCGTTGTGAAAGGGGGGCCAGGTGAAGGAACTAAATTTTGTAATGCTTGAGGTGAAATACATTTTGTAAAAATGTCTCCACTGAACAGAAATACCAGGATTTAAATAATGTATGATGACGCCATTGTTAAACAAATATACGTACAAATGACATGTACTGTTTATTCAGATTGATCGGGTCTCACGGCACCTCAGTATGTATCAATGAGAATCTGGGATAACTCCTCTGGGATTGCTGGACGCCTGACGTACATCGTGAATTTTTCAAACTTGCATTGAGGTCTGGTTTCCCCCGTGTGTCCAGAACATACAAGATGTCTGCCTTCCGGTCAGGATACCAAATCTCCGGAGGCGCCGCACAAGTAATGCACGTCATCATGATGATGGTTTTGTGTGGATTTAGACAAAGATAAAGCAAAGGTGCACTATCATCAACTATTAATTAATTATGCCAAATAGTGCATCCAGGTGGATAATTCACATGTATTCTGTATACAGTGAAACTTTTGTGGTGTGGAATTTTCGAGCTTGGAAACATAAAACGGTTTCGGGGATTCTTGTTTTCGTGAATGTCTGGTTATTATATTTATTATAATTGTTGCACACAAGTATTCTCACACAACTGCACATATATCCACTATGTATTTACGTTTCCATCTGAATATATCTGAGGATATTTACACACTCGCTATTTGATCCAGGGTATAACAACTTTGATGGTCAAAACCGTTCAAGGTCAGTGTGTTACTGTCAATTACCATGAGAATAACCTCCCTTGAATATTATTTCCAGGTACAATATGGTAGATGATACAAGTCAATACCTAGATTGTACTAGACAATACCTAGATGGTACCAGTCAATACCTAGATGGTACCAGTCGATACATAGATGGTACCAGTCCTAGATGATACCAGCCAATACACCAATAGTTGGTGATTGTGTTGATTTGGGGTGTAAAGCTACTTTCAAGATTTCACTCACATCATGGCTTGCATGTATATGTACTGCTATTACTAGTCTGGATTTCCTTTAGTGCTGAGCACCAAGCAGGGGAACAACAACTACCATATCTTAACGTCTTTTGGTACAACACGACTGGGATTGAACCAGTGATCTTCAACCTGGTGATAGCTGTTCACAGGCATGCACACAAAGACACTTCAAGGGAGCATTGTACAATACTTACGATCTCGTGGATCTTGAGGTAGGCCATCCTGGTGAAGGCCTTGTCACAGAAGTGGCAGCCGTAGGGGAAGGTCTTGCTGACGGTGCTGGAGTAGGGCAGCTGGTCAGGACTGAGGCCATCGGACACTGGAGACTTGGAGTCGCTGCGTGTCGTCGGACTCTTACGGGCGTCTACGTAGGTGGACGAGGAGGATGACGTGTCTGACCGGACTGCGACCAGTGGCTCCCCTAGCGACCAAGGTATGTCTACACAGGAGCTGTCTGAAATAAAGGGGAGATAATTCAGAAAAACTGGTAAATGAAAATCAAAAGCAGACATTGTTTCTTTCAGATTTGAAAATAAGTAGTGAGTGTCCAAATATTTGAGCGTCAGCTTCGTATCTGATTTTAAATAGATTATCTGAGAATGAGTTCTAGATATCTTTTTCTTGTTTGTACAGTTAAGAGATTAGTGAGTTTTTTTAAAATATTAGTAACATTATTTTAGCCAAGGAAAAATGCTGGGGTCCTATTCTCAGAACGTTCTTACGATCGTATGACAATCTTAACAATGCTTATAATATGGCTATTAACTGTTCCTAGGCTAAGAAGTTTGTAAGAACGTTTCGAGAATAGGCCCCCTGAAATGCAGCGATCCAATATGGCTGCCACCAATGGGAAATCAGGGGAGACAATTATGCAGTAACTTCCAAGTTACCAGAAAATACGGATTATCTGTCCCAGGTAATCACAATGCTTTGGTGAGGAACATTTTCACAATGGTCATTGTTCATTTTCATGAATTTAAATTAAGCAAAACTTAATAAACAAGTAAAATAGGTTTGCTTACATAAGAGGATAATTTACACAAATAATGTAATGTAATAATAATAATATATCAGTTATCCCAGCGAAAATATGAACCGAATCGGAAAGCAAATTTCAGGAAACGTTCAGAACTTCAAAGAAATCATAAAAACATAATATATATATACTGGGTCCAATTTAACATTCCGACACGTAATATGCATTTGCATAACCACTTCAAATGCAATTTGTAATATTTCTTACTCAATGGACATGTAGGCGGATGAGGACATTACCAGGACCAATCAAGGACGTGCGGTGCACCGAAGGTCAAGCGAGGTCAAGCAAACAGAGTATCTATTCGCAACTCTGGCACAACATATCAAATGAAATCAGTATATAGCTAATCCCCAGGACAATTTTCACTGTTTCCCATTAATATTTATTTGGCTTTATTTATCAAAGATGTCCTCCGGTAATAAAAGCTGAGTCCCTGTACAGGAACGGCATCTCTGGCAAAATATGCTGCCGTCCTTGGAGACTACGCTTTTCTGATTGACGACGGTCTGCTTGCAGGGGAGTTAATTAGAGCTGAACCCACGTGGGGGCGCTGCTAAAGAACAGCACGCCATATTATGAAACCCAAGAATCCCACGGGAGATTATAAGCTAGCAAGCTGCATCTTCAGGAGTTGAATGTAATGACGGTCTGCATTTCCTCGCAAAGTTGCTCATCTCAAATGTCTCCAGTATTATGACAAATGAAAACTATCTAGGGTTTCTTCTTCTTCTTTTTTTTTCTTTTTGTTTAAAAAATACAATAGACCTCCAAGGGCTCATTATTCAGACAAGACCTCAGAGTAGTCGTGTATATCCATTACAAGTTTGTCAATATATTCAGGTGGCATCCGCAGGGAATATCAGAAACTTGATAAACTCAGCTTGATGCATCTTGATGTATCTTGCAAAAACAGGTTTTACCAACTTATAGGTCTTCACCAAAAAAATCAGGATATTTTAATTCCTGAATAGAAGTAAATTACATTTTAATCTCCAGTCATACTGATGATACTGGTTTAATTTAGAATATATACATAAATACTACTTTGAAACATTATCCACGAAAACATCTATATCGTATTACCATTACATTTTCTTGACACGTAGCCCAGTGTTAAGAATATAAACTTAATTCAATGTTCTCAAATATTGAACATTCTTATTGACTGAAAATTAATTAATTAACCTGTTCTTCATTGCTCTGTTCTAGACAGAACATTTTATAACTATATTAAATATGCATCAAGATGGCGAGACTTCAAAGTAAGATAATTAAGTTCAAGTCTGCAGTTCTCAGTGAAATCCATTTGTCATGAACGTGGCATGACATACCTTAACATTAAAATGCATATATCTGTAATATGATGTTTGGACGCATAAACTTTTAAAGATTATTTGTGGTGTTTTTTTGGGAAATATAAATCTAAGATGGAATGGTGCCTGGTGTGGAGCCTCAAACTTGACTATGTATGTTAGGTTGTGTGCAGACATTTTCTGTGATAATTGAACCTTCGGAGACTACAGAGCTCCCTTGGGACACCATTATAAGCAGGATGCGTCCTAGCCCACGCCCCTGGATACCAAACAGGGGACCTGATGTAATTATTGGTGCAGCCACATAGCACTTACCACCTGCCAAGACCCAAATGAGTGATCTCCCTTGGGTGTCTGCTGCTGACTATGTAATCATTCTCCACCAGGTGGAGCCCCCTCTGGGAACAGCCAATGGCAAACTAGACCTCAATAGGGCCCCTTACCATAGAAGCAAGTCCCCGGTCTAATCTATCACCATAATACAGTCCATTTCATGGCTCTTTTCAGAGGCATTTTATCTGCCTATGGAGACTGGGAGGGTTCAAACTTGGAGAAAAGTAAACCCCAGCTGCTAAAATTATTTCCGGATCCATGGGAGCTTTATTTCACCAAGGAACTGGCCCTGGAATACCGAGACGGACCCAAACCCCTAAGGGGTGTCGCCATGACATCAGACCATAAATGTGGATTTTTTTTTACCCAAAATGGGATGGCTAATGGCATTTCGCAGGGATACTTTGTACTTCGATCATGGCAATTCTGACAAGTAATGTTTTTGCAATGTAGATGTCAGGCGACGTACAGACTGCCTGTACTACTTGCTTCATGAGATGATGCAAACAAAACTAACACACTTTCAAACATTCATATTTTGAATAGCGTAACTTCATATCAGCCAATTAACTCTCTAATTACATCATCAACGTTATCGATTATTATTAACGCTTTTTATCTTCCTTCATTGCCAAGTTACAAAAATACATAATAATTATTCTGTACTTGCATTAAAAAAAAGAAGAGTTTATGGCAACATGCACACAAAGTTGGTTGTACATTTCGTCAAAATAAAATGAGAAAGAAATAACTAAATGCATAGTAAACATAGGTAGCATTCACATTCTGGAACAATCAGTTTACTTGTACATGCAGTCAGAAGTTTTGTTTTGTTTTTGTTATTTTTTCTTAAATTGGGGTTTAGAGCTGATTTCAAGATCCTATCACTTACATCACAGCAGCAGGAGGAAATCCACAACATCCGTAGCGCAGAATGTAGCAGTAAACCTGCGAGCATCGGCTGGTACCGACAGTGAGTGAGTGAATATGGAATTTAACGGCGCTGCGGGAATCTTTCACCAATTTGCGACAGACCAAGGATGCTAACTGTACAGTCGGTGCATCCCATCATGATCGGGTCGGAAAGGTAACTTTTGTGAACATTAATGCTGGATTTCCAGGACAGTGTTTCAAATACTATTTGAAGCTCGGGTCCAACTTCTACCATTGTGATACCAACGACCTCATAGGCTATAACTAAAAGCACATAATGATTGAAAACATTTTAAGTACCCAAAATAACGACTGAAAACATACAGTATGAAGTGCGTAAAATATTGATTGTGTACAGAGCAACAAATATATCTGCAAAGTAGGAAGTTTCTGTAAGTAAGCTACTTCTAGTAAGTAAATTCCATATATATAATAATTACTATAATATGTACACCAAATACCATTCAATTAGCTCAGTCGTATTCCAGCTAATCGTATTCAAGTTTTAATTGCTACTTTTCATATATAATGTATACAAAAACCACGACAACTTCAGTACGTTAATCAATCAAGAAAGGAATTCCCTTTCATCAGTACAGTCAATATGTATATAAGAACCTGAGTTGAAACAAAACTCACTGAAACATCATAAGAAAAGTATCCCTAATAAACCTTCATGTCGCAGGGGAATTTCAACAAAACGTTCCACCACAATTTCAACAAAAAGTCAGCGACTCCCACGAGACATTGTTTAATTTATTAACAGGCATTTTAATTATTGATCCAATGGAGGTTGGGAGACCTTTCAAATACAGCATTTATCGTTCCACTCGGCAATCAATAATGTATCCCGACTTTAAACTCCTGGGATCGTAAAGTAAAACACGCTCAAGAGGATTGGTACAAAATTGTACTTAAATTTCAAATCATTGTGAGCTGAATATCTAGTTCTTCCCCTGTGGCCTCAGTCTTAGCATAAGTTTGAAGCTTGAAGTGCCCCGGATTGCCATATTTCATCAATAATTGGAACGTTGCTGTCTTTGATGATGTACATTAATATTATTAAACTACACAAGAAGGGTGTCCTTATGGGTAAACTCATCACATTCAGCAGGATGTGTGAAGATTGAGACACACAACTGAGGAACCAAATAAGGAATCTTTATTAAAAAATGTTATATATGAAATTAAAATGATATGGCCTAACCATTTGTGTAGCTATTCAAATGATCAACTATTTTTTGGTAATATTATTATATATTGTTTTGTAAATTTGGGCTTAGAGCAGCTTTCAACATTCTTTCACTTTCATTACAGCTTGTCAGTTTAAGGCAGGAGGAAACCAACCAAAACCAACCCTCATATATGAATTGTTACTGGCATGGGTTTCACTAAAGTGACTATGATATCTCAGGGCTCTACTTGCAAATACCGGTACTGATGGAGTGATGTGTTACATTACACCATAACCACTGTTATTGTGTAAGGAAGATGTAGTATACCTACTACCTAAACACTTACGTAATAGATACATGTATATACAGACTATCCATGCCCAGTTCAGGAGCTGTAATGTATTCATGCTTAAATATTAAACACAGAATTCTGTCGAGAACAATTCAATCATCATTATGACAGATAACATTCACTTATTGAAAGCTTACCTAAGATATACATGATGGTGTTGAAATAATGCTCTATTACAATGATACATTGTAACTTGTAACTGTAGCTTATACTGACTGACAGATGATAAAGAATGACAATAGTTGACAATTTGACCTATACAGTCATGATGGTAGACTTGATAGAATTCTTTGAAAATACCAACTGATTCCAACTCAACATCAATACTGAAAGCCTAGCTTCCAAATGACATATACTGGTAGCCATGTGTGATATAAGATGACTGATCTTGGCCACTGGGATTAACCCTTTGGCTCAGTAGAGCAATGGTTCAGCAAGTCTGGTTAAAATCCCAGGATCGGTAGTGGTCCTGTTTCACAAATATTTTTAGTTAGTTTTCTCCCAAATTCCAAATCCAGACAAAGAGATGACATGTCAAAGAATACCTGGTCATGCATAGGCTCCTACTGTAAGTCAAATGTCAAACTGTCAAACCAGCAGAGACTGGGGCAATCTTTGGGCGGTGCTCGTAACCTTTTCTAGATAATACTAGATATACTTACATGTAGATATACTATACTTAAATTTCTAACCACAATGGTAATTTTGCATAATACATGTACGTTTGTTTAACTGTTTGATGTTTCTTGTGTGATATTGGACATGTTTCTATTAAGTATTGCTACATATTTAATTGAGAAAAAAATAAGTAATTTGGCAGAACCGATGTTTTATGTCGCATCGGGAATGTTTCACACATATGCCACAACATAATAATAAAATAAAATAATAATAAAATAAAATAATAATGAAAAAAAACCCACATAAAGTAAAACATTATTATCTACTAGGACCAAATTGCCAAAGCTTGAAAACCATGATAATAACGCAATACCAGCTTATTGAGAAATATAAAAACATCAGATACGCCATAATTAAAATCAGTATAGGAAGCACTATAGGCTTTAATAGCTACATCTGGAAGAGTCTCTCTTATTAACACAGGTTCACCACAGCCATAAACAAAACAAAAAAACCTTCCATGATGTTAAATCGGATCCTGGCGCCATGCAATCCATAGGGGTTTGGAACAGTTGGTATAGGTTTACAACAAAGCCCCCCATCAAATAATAACTGCTGGTTCATAACAAGGAATATACACCAGGGTCGTGCTGTTTTGGGGCCAACGTCCCCCTGAACGGCGGCCATTTTGTCTCATCGGGGAACAATCATGTGAGCTCCGACTGGGGAAATATATTCGCTACCTGGGAGTTTATAGGGGACGTGGAACAATCGTACCCTGCTGGTAATAGCCGTATGATTGACATAACGCCGAGTGCAACTCAACTGGAGGGCTAATATAATATATCACCCCAGTGTCCCTCGTAGGTTCATTGGATGTAGAAATAATCGGCCATGATATCAAAACTGCTTATTTTGTTTGACAATGATGATGCCACCATATACAATTTACTATACAGTTTTTGACTAATATAATAAATCACCCTAGTGTATTTTAATTGTTGCTTTAGTGGATGCAGAAATATTCAGCCATGATATCAAAATTGTTTATTTTGCTTGACAATGATAATGACACCATAATTTACCACACCATTTTCCTCTTATATTTGACGAGGTTCGACATTTGTAAAAATATTGGGGTTATAAAATCATTAAACAAAATTATTTTAACTATGATTATACACTTTGGAGTCTTTTTCTTTCAATTTCAGAATCTGACAGGTTCGAAGTTTGCAAAAATACATCTATGAGAACTAATCTAATGGAAATTGTATTAAAATTAATAAAAACATTTAACCTCTATATGCAGCAGATAACCATAGATGTCCTACATAACAATACAGTACTTGTGGGATTAAACCCACACAGAGAATGTTGTAGTAATAATCAATTTAAAGAATTACACATTTGACAATACAATACAAGGCTTCCAATCACGCCCAATACATTTATTCTAAGACTAATAGCCTTGTTTCGAAACTTGCTAAATTCTTAACTGAAATTTTCAACCCTGATAAACATGTAAAACAAAATGTGTGAGTATGAGACTTGAATGATACAAATTGTTGATGTTCAGTTGATATCTACTGATAATCTATACAGTCATGAGAACATTGCTTCTAACAGGCTTATTAAATGACCAATCAGAATGGAGGACTCTCCCATGATGGCTGCATTGCTTACCCTCTTCTCTTCGAATGGCTTCATCATGTTAATGAACTAAATTAGATGGAACATCCAATTTCCAGTTATAATATTGTAAACATTAATTAAAATTTAGCTTTAAAAAAAGTTTAATTTCATTACAAAATTCAAAAACAGTTGTAATTACATTAGAGATATGAACTAAACTCTATTTCCATGTCAGCTCAGACAGACATTTCCACTTATTCCAGCAACAAAACCATGGAAATGCCCTGTGTTTGAGAGAATGTAAGTGGCCATTTAGGACACTTTGGGAACCATTACTCCCCGGGGGTCCCATTTAGGCACTCTGGTCAATATCCAGCTCACAAACACTTATATAAAATCCAGTAATGACAGAGGAAAGTATTGTGCCCCGGGGGGGGGGGGGGGGGGGGGGGGGGGGGGGGGGGG
>JAUTBV010172452.1:0-43636 GCA_032361325.1 Lepetodrilus fucensis | reverse complement strand
TAATAATAATAATAATAATAATAATAATAATAAAAATAATAATAATAATAATAATAATAATAATAATAATAATAATAATAACAACAATAGCATACACTGAAAACATTCACAAATGTAAAAGTTATCTGATATAAATAAGGTTTATTATTAAAAGTTGATTTAAAAAGTCAACATGATTGACTGTACATTAAATATATCCTCAGATAAGTACATCTATATATCTTACAAGTATTTCCATCACCAACAAAATGTCTACTGCATCTCTATTCTATATGTCAGTGAACTGCACACATACATGAATAGAAAATTTTATTTAAAATTCACCCACATCCTTTTTGTACCCTGGAACACAAAACTGCAGAATCATCTGTGTCTGTTTGACAAGACAACCCTGGGCCAGGAGAAGATGAACAAACAACAACCTTAACGGTACCCCTTATCAGATTTCAAACTGCTGCACAACCATTGAATGCATTGTATGTGGCATAATGTGCGACCTCACAAAACATGGGGTATCTGCAAGCCATTTCGTTTTTCAGTGTGTACATTTCAACACTGACGCGATACATTTCTGTCAAGGTTAAACATGAGCATTTGTGCATATGAGGTTAAATATAAGCATCTATACATACAAACAATGTTAGACATCATCAGTTATAAATATTAAGTTAAATATCAGCATTATATTTGCACCTTTGTTTTAATTAAATTAGTGTTTTAGATGAAGACAAACCTTTTGACAATAATCAATAGTACATAGTATGTGAATATCAAATAATATGTGATATTTTTCATACAAATATGATATAAAATCTCACTATATATGTGTACAATATTTTATGCTTCGCACCATATATGTATATTTAACCGTTACTCTGCCAATCAGAATGACCGGATACAAAACATCTCAAAGATCCTAATTGTCACAAAACCAGAATGTATCAACGCCTGTAGTAATACTAATATAATAAATCAATTCTTACCTTAATCAAACACATCCAATAATGAAATGCACACAGAAAGACACATGGATGTTCCACACCGATCCTCTCACAGCCGGAATGCTACCTGTTAACGAGAGAACTCGGCTCAGGTGTATCCAGGTAAAGAAATCTGCATGCTGTCTGAAGGCCAGTGGCTTTCTATAGAGGGGGGACCCTTTAAGTGACAGTTACCTGTCAGTGATAGTAACAAGAGAGATCGTGGTGCGGCGTACCGTTGTATGAGACTACAATAAGTCTCCTCCGGTCCCCGGCCTACGCTAAATAAACCTCATCAAACTGTATCCGTTCATCGCTATATAGATGCGGCACTAACGTAAATTAATCTGGCTTTTGTACCTGTAGCTATGTACTTAGAGTACTAATAGTCGATGTAAGCTGTTTTTTCTTTTATTTTCAACTCGGTACGATGACCAACCTACATTAAAAGAACAGTGTTAATGAATATGTACCGATGACCAACTTGCATGAAAAGAAACTATGTTAATGAAAATTACATCTAGATTGTTATACGAATCAATCTCGGCAATGCATGTTTTAGCTTGATTAGTCGCAGCGATTGTTAGGAAATATGACGAGGAAATTAAAAATAGATGAGGCACAAAGTAGGCTTGGTTGAACATGATGGTATTTATGGAGGTATTCATGTATACACATCGACATGTCGCCATAATATCCCAGCTTTATTATCAAACAAGCTATAGATTTCCTCTCCTATGCGATAGTCCTCCCTTTTCAACCCATGCACATGAGCTAGTGAAAGGACTTTCATTGAACGAGTGGTTCCATTTGAGTGGCGTCTACTGAAGAAAAATGAGAGCGCACGAGTGAATAGCGAAACAGGACATTAGTCTGGTGTGGTCATGCCGTATACGCCGTATACGCTGTATACTGAGGCTCCTTTGGCTTTTTTCCCGTGGGCATGGGAAAATACACAGAACGTTCCGACTGCGATATTAACCAGCGGGTACAAACGATTATATCCAATCACGGTGGCTACCCAAGCTCTTCACCAATGTTTATAATAAACATCTTTGCATGCGCTATGCGTTTCCACCATTGACTGCTTATAATAGAACTCCTTAGTATAATATACACTATTTCTAAATGTCGCGATATTGTTTCCACTTTTTAATTTTTACCACCAGTCTGGATATGGTTCCAATGGTGGGAAATACCTTGTGCTTGCTCATTGTTACAAACTTCTTACAAAATAAAAAATAAAATGTTCCTGTACAGTTAAAACTGGGCCATTATTGGACAATAAAAGTTTATTAATTGTTGTTTTCACGAATCAGTGGATTTTAATTTTTTTTTTATGATCTCTTCGTGTGAAGCTTGATTAGGGATTGCTTCACATTAATATTGAATTGAATTTTTTTTATAACAGTTGATGGTACTACAATGATGGCCGTAATGTGTTTTTAATGATGTACACTTCAAAATCATATACACATGGTATGAAAATACATTTTGGCTTCTTTTCTCTTTTAATGACAACCCAAGTACAATGTATACAATACATAAACAAGAAATATAATGTTGTGAAGTAGAGTCAATGATAATGCGATGGCAGCATTAGCTGGTAGGATTTTGTCAATTTACTACAGATGTACAAATTGCATACAACATACGTTTTGTTGCCGACAACCATTATTGTCCTAATACCAGTTTTATTATCCAAAAACATCATCAACTTGGTATTAGAAAAATATTAATGAGTGTCTCAGTTTAATGGCAATGATATACTATAAAAGCTAACATTTTATATGTTATTGAAAAATATTATCACCACAGTATTTCAATAAGAAACCCATATATAATCATGTGAGAAGCATATTTAGTTACCACATACCGTAGTTTAGTGAGAAACAAGTCTAGTTTCAGTATGTCATTTGATTTAACAACCTACAATGATCAATGCTCCATGAATCTGGATAAACTATGGGTTAGGCTTGCAGCCCATCTTTTTGCTTTGCCATGTTATGGAATGTCATACAATACATATACAAGACAAACACATACAGTAATCAAACATACAAATGTACTATTTCTGTTTTATATTGTCCACCTAAACAAGTAAACTAGAACATAAGATTAGTAAACTTCACAATGGCTGATTTTGAATGAAAATCAATGAAATAAAATAAAATATAAATATGGGTTAACCCCTGATACACAATGCTAAGGCGCCTATAAAGATTGACCTGAAAATTTGAGAGAACCGTAGCATGGCCAACATCTATAAAATATTATCACTTAATTAACATACATATTGGACTGTTATTTCTCGAGGGAAACTGAATGATACTGCTATATTAATGACAAAAATATACGATAAAGCGGAATTAGTTTGACAAAGGTGAAATAGCACTGGTAGGTATAGGTATATGTGATCATATTGACATTTCTCACAGCCTGATGAACAATGTGCAATGAAGTGGAAAATACAACCACTGAATGACTATTGTTGAGAAAGTCAGGGTTAACATACATAATATATTCATGGGAATACAATTTTAAAATATATTAATAAGTATATTTTTATTCTGTGTAATTTATTTATAGGTGAACTCTGTGAAGACGTTGTTACCAATCTAAGCTAATGTCGACATTATAGGCAAGTAAACATACCCCAACTCGTACAAAAATACAACACCTAGTTATAACTTGAGTACTGGTATTGTTGCAGCTTTACAAGCTCTAGTTCTGATATAATGATGTTTCATGTTTCAGTGATGTACTTTCAGCTGGTTTCAGCTACAAGAGAATACTATTATTGTACATACAAATACAGAAAGCAGTTTAGTATATAAGTACATTAATGAAGATTCATGTGTAAAATCCTATATTACTGAACCATAGAATATAGGACAAATGTCTACTTTTTTGTGTGTGTGTAAATCGACAATTTTCAATATTTCAATTAGTGTTCATCATTATTCAACCTTTGACCTGTTTCATACCACTCCCCTGAGGGCAGTCCCTTCATTATGAATTGTAATTTTCATTAATTCACCGACATGCTTCCATGAATGAAATTTACCATGCTCCAGTAATTTATACAACAAAGTCCTGAAATTGACTATTATTTACTTGAACAAATGACAAATCGGCTGACCACACATCCCATGTCCCTGGCGCCATTGATGTGTCATCACGGGATCCACATCCTCTCCCCACCCACTGCCACCCACCCTTCCCCCAAGCCCACCGCCACCCACCCCCTTCCACCCACCCTTCCCCCACCCTCAAAGTAAGCCTGGATGCTCTGTTTACCTGTAGCAAGATTTCTACATGGTGTGCTTCAGTAAACAGATGAAATTACACCTATGCTCCCCTGATTATTAAAGCCGAAGTGTCTACTGGTGTTGCACGGTCCCCCCGAACAAGTTAATGGAATTCTTGACCAATTGGGGATTATTTTGTCTGGACCAGACCAGGCTGTCCACAAACTCTTCATGGAAGCTAATTACAGGAACAGGTATCTTTTACTGAAAAAATATATCTTCGTAGCATTGAATTCCCTTCCTGCATAGTCTCGACACTCGATGATGACACACGTAGATTAGCCTCCTTCTCACTGGAGGCAACCAGAGATTCCCTATTATAACCGTATAGGCAGTGAGCAGTGAGATTAGACGAATACAAGTATTACAGTTGTTCTAAGTTTTAGCAAGATAATTGTGCTTAGGAATAAGCATTATTTGTTGGAATGTAAAAGAGAATCCATGACATCTTGAGATTGAATTAACCCTTAACCCTCTCAATGCTGAAGGCAATCAGAGATGCCATGAAGAGCTGTACATGTGTCTAATCCAGCAGGGAGAGGGTTAAGCACAGAACATATTCTTATATGGAAATAACAATTCAGCAATTTTGGCAATAATGTCATCATAGCTTCAATTTGGAACTAGTTTTTTAAATCATACGCAAATTGAATAACAT
The DNA here is from genome assembly GCA_032361325.1 of Lepetodrilus fucensis. Taxonomy (NCBI): domain Eukaryota; kingdom Metazoa; phylum Mollusca; class Gastropoda; order Lepetellida; family Lepetodrilidae; genus Lepetodrilus; species Lepetodrilus fucensis. The sequence continues at coordinate 38,687 of JAUTBV010172452.1, read as the reverse complement.
TGTATGAATGCTTCACTTGTTTAGGTTGTCAGTGAACTATTCAATAATATAGAATCTGTATTATTGGATTTTCTGAAAGCGGTTTTCACAATGGGCAATCAATGGATGTTTAATGCTCTGTTGACTTTTAATATGATAAATGCACATTAAAATATGTTTGGAAAAGTACAAGCAAACATTGTATCATTTGTAACAAAAGTTTGCATGCAGATTTCTATTCTTCTAATCGACTAACATTTTCTCAATCATTACATTGATTTATAGAGCATCTCTGGTTGTCTCTTGTCGGAAGAATAGACAGAAAAAAGTCTGGGTGTATGCATGTGAGTGCACATATGTAGGTGTGTGTGTGTGTGTGTGTGCATGTGTGTGTGTGTGTGTGTGTGTGTGTGTGTGTGTGTGTGTGTGTGCGTGTGAGTGGCACAATAAATGGTGAAAATGGCATTATATCACCATGTGTATTTAGCTGTAAATTATTGTACCATATAAGTTAATAATGATGCATTAAATCAGGACTTAGCAGCCAAACGTTGAATCAGAAAGCTAGACCGGAACACTGGTACCAGAATGTTTATTCTAAATGTTTCCAACCAGGATCTTGATGGTCACATCTCAGAAGCATAATGTTATCACACCAACGGTCTAATCATTAAATCCTCCTTTAATACACGAGGTAGACATCTCCATAAAACTCCCACATATCACACTGTTAATCTCAAACAAACAAAAAAGTGCATCATCAGAATTCACTATTAAATAGAAGATGGGGGAAAAAAACTTGAAATACTGACAGTCTAGTAAGCAGGTGATAAAGGTCAAAGTTGTAATCTGATCAGGGTTTTCACAAAGTTTTACTTTGTGGGCTAATTTCCAAGGAGGAATACTTTGTTGGTATCATGTTCCTAAATGTTGAATAGAAACGGGAGTTTTCCACTGGTGAGTTTTCTGAATAGCCATGTAAATTGCCAACATTTTATAGTGCTTAACGTTCATTTCGTTGCTGAGATCCCGTTACTGCCATTACGTATGATAAAGCAGAATTTGATATATGACAGATTTTCCTGGCCAGGTATGTAAGTAATGTTATTTGCCGTTAAGCAAATCCTTTCTTGGTATACATATAAAATATAAACACTATGCCAATCACCCTACGACATATGGTATTAATAGAAAGTGCCTTCAATATGTACTTACTGTTAGTCCAAATAATATTAATTTGAAAAAACATGTAGTACATGTGACTTTCTTACAACTATTTGAAAATGTATATGTATGTTGTTGTCATGTTGCAGTTTGTCAAGGTTTATGACTCAAGCGAACCTGAAGCACATGAGCATAGAGCATAGTGTTGCAACAAGCCTGAAAACAATGGATGTACATGGATGTCAACCCAATGCTAATGGACACTGCAAGATTGCATATGGCCCTGTTAATCTCCTAGGAGAAATATATGTCTTCAACAGCAGTAACCTCTGTCATAGTTACAAACATAAATTAACTTTCTTTGAATGCACTATATCAAAACCTAAATCTTTGTAAATATTTATTATGTTCATAATGGCAAAAATAAATTCAATGGCAAACATAGTTTGTTATCATAAAATATGTGTTCCTGCAGACAGTAATCTCTGTCGTAGTCACAAACATATATTAACTTTCTTCGCATGCAATATACCAAAACCAAAATATTGTAACATATTTGTTACTTTCATAATGGCAAAAAATAGTTACAATGGCAAAAGTAGTTTTTCATCATCAATTGTGTGTTCCTGCAGCCAATAATAGCCAGTGTACCAGTAATTGAATTTGTAAACATTTGCTAGTCCAATGGAATTAAATCTTGCGAAGACTTTTTAACATTTACAGATTATTTTTCTTTGCAAGACATACTTTTATCAAGTTACAGGAACTTTTTAACTCACATATAGCAAGGTCATGACTTATTTCTTTCTTTAAGCTAACTGTACTTTCTGATAAATGACAGATACCTGCCAAACAATCTTGGATATGTCACTGTAACATTTTTTCCCAAATTCTCTGAAGTAGTTTTCACAACTGTTTTACAATAATCTAATTATAAACCATTTAAAAAAAATACATTTTTTATCATGACATAAGAACATGACCTTCATACATCATTAAATATTTATGCTGTTTAAATAGGTTAGATAATGAAACAAATTAACCTCGGGGAACGAAATGCAATAATATGGTATTCACATAAATTGCGTTATTGATAAGATGTCATTACTTTTATACGATGTCAGTCATTCGGCGCTATTGATGTCAATTCATTTCATCCAGAAGAAGTCTGATTGGACACAGGTCAGGATAGGTAGACAGAGGGTCAGCGTCCCGTCATATCTCAGAATTCTTAGTCCACAGTCTCATCATAGTTCTTAGTCCACACAGATCATAGTTCCTAGTGCAGACAGATCATAGTTCTTAGTCCACACAGATCATAGTTCTAGTCAACAATGATCCGTTGTTAGTCCACACAGATCATAGTTCCTAGTGCAGACAGATCATAGTTCTTAGTCCACACAGATCATAGTTCCTAGTGCAGACATATCATAGTTCTTAGTCCACATAGATCATAGTTCTTAGTCTACACACATCATAGTTGTTAGTCCACACACAGATCATAGTTCTTAGTGCAAACAGATCATAGTTCTTAGTCCACACAGATCATAGTTGTTAGTCCACACACATCATAGTTCTTAGTCTACACACATCATAGTTCTTAGTCTACACACATCATAGTTGTTAGTCCACACATATCATAGTTGTTAGTCCAAACAGATCATAGTTCTTAGTCCACACAGATCATAGTTCTTAGTCTACACACATCATAGTTAGTCTACACACATCATAGTTGTTAGTCCACACATACCATAGTTGTTAGTCCACAGACATCATAGTTCTTAGTCTACACAGATCATAGTTCTTAGTCCACACAGGTCCGTTGTTAGTCCACACAGATCATAGTTGTTAGTCCACACACATCATAGTTCTTAGTCTACACAGATCATATTTCTTAGTCTACACACATCATAGTTCTTAATCTAAACATACCATAGTTGTTAGTCCACATAGATCATAGTTGTTAGTCCACACAGATCATAGTTGTTAGTCCACACAGATCATAGTTCTTAGTCTACATATATCATAGTTCTTAGTCCACACAGATAATAGTTCTTAGTCCACACAGATAATAGTTCTTAGTCCACACAGATCATAGTTCTTAGTCTACATATATCATAGTTGTTAGTCCACACAAATAATAGTTCTTAGTCCACACAGATAATAGTTCTTAGTCCACACAGATAATAGTTCTTAGTCCACACATATAATAGTTCTTAGTCACAAATAATAGTTCTTAGTCCACACATATCATATTTCTTAGTCTACACACATCATAGTTCTTAATCTAAACATATCATAGTTGTTAGTCCACATAGATCATAGTTGTTAGTTCACACAGATCATAGTTGTTAGTCCACACAAATAATAGTTCTTAGTCCACACAAATAATAGTTCTTAGTCCACACAGATAATAGTTCTTAGACCACACAGATAATAGTTCTTAGTCCACACAAATAATAGTTCTTAGACCACACACATAATAGTTCTTAGTCCACACAGATCATAATTATTCAATATGAATGCATTGTACATCTTGTCTTCTCTTTAAATGTTTTTATGTTTTTTTAAATATTTAGGTAAAATAAACAAATAAAAATATATTTTAAAAATATGGTAGATCTATTATTAGTTTACATTCTACATACCATATGTAACTAAATGTAGAAATAATGTAGACATCAACTTTTAGCTAGTAGGCCATGTGTGTTTTCAGGTGGGTTCTTATTTTTCAAATTCCAAGACAACAATCTCCAAACAGATGAAGTTTGATATATATATAATGGCACTGTTAGATACAGCAGTGAATAGGATATGAAATATATCATCTATGTGCCACTCATGGATCACGGCTTATAACGTTCGTTTGGGTTGAATAAAAGACCCAACTTGACACATCCTCAACATTAGATAACGGTTAATATCATCTAAAATTACTGAACCTTGGCATACCTAGAATTCTTTCCCAAATTTCCTCGGCAAACACAAGAAATATTAAATTACAGAGGCGAGATTGACAATTCTTCAAGCTTAATGTGTTTTCATCACTGTCAATTGTTGTGCGTGAAAATAATCTTAGGAATAATACACAGGATAAATTGAAGACAAGGAAATGACAAGAGGAATAATATATTGTATTAACATGTCTTAAGAAGTCGTCTTTCAGGTGTGCATTTCAAATAACATTGTAAAACTTACTAACTAAAAATAACATGGACAATGGAAATTTAATCTGAAGGAACAAAGATGTGTCAGACATGGTGTGATAAAAGACCGTCTTCAAACATTTATGCATAATTATTATTTTAACTTGATAATGTCACAAGTTCTCAAATTATCCTGACAATGTTTTATCTCTGCTTCCGCTTTGAACAGGATCTGTTCAGAAAATCTCGAGATTTATTGCTATTAATATTTTAACTGTTACATTTGCTTACAGAAAGGTATATTCTGTTCTTTCTTTTTCTAAGATATATCAAGCTAGAATTATCTATCTTAAAATTATATACACTCCTATATAGGACTTTTTTACAATTAATGGATGACATATTTTTAATTAATATAAATAAAAAGTGATTATTGGTGTTACAGTTTTATTATTATGATTACAAATTCACGCATTCTACATAACATTAGATTTAAACGCAACCTACAAATCAAAGGTACTGAGTTTGAATCCTATCAGAGTAGCTAAGTACATGGTTCCTGGGTAGCAGGTGCTACAGCTAAGATAACTTACAGCACCTCTCAGTGGCAGACAGAACTGGCAGGTGGAAATGTGAACTGTTCAGAATGTCTTCTTTCCAATACCAGTGTTCCAAATTCCTGACCACCATGACTGCCAAAGACTTTTTTAACAGTGAATGCTAAGTTTCACACAATTCTTTTTTAGCATGTTTCCTATTGATAATTGGAATTCTAGCTTTAAGGATGGCTTTCAAGTAGCAAGTGGTCGACACTGTCAATACTGAATAGATTTCTAACTAATTGATCTTCCTTTGGTACGGATATAAATGCAAATTCAAACGTGAATTTGACAAATTGTGGTGTGCAGTGGAACATGTCTGTCTAGAGGTTTGCCAGTGTAGCTAGGTTACATACAGACACAAATGGTCCACATGTACCCTGTCAGAGTTCTCCAGTGTATCTAGGGTACATACAGACACAGAAGGTACACATGTACCCTGTCACACTTCTCCAGTGTAGCTAGGGTACATACAGACACAAATGGTACACATGTACCCTGTCAGAGTTCTCCAATGTATCTAGAATACATACATACACAGATGGTACACATGTACCCTGTCACACTTCTCCAGTGTAGCTAGGGTACATACATACACAGATGGTACACCTGTACCCTGTCAGAGTTCTCCAGTGTATCTAGGGTACATTCAGACACATATGGTCCACATGTACCCTGTCAGAGTTCTCCAATGTATATAGAATACATACATACACAGATGGTATACATGTACCCTGTCACACCTCTCCAGTGTAGCTAGGGTACATACAGACACAGATGGTACACATGTACCCTGTCACACTTCTCCAGTGTATCTATGAGCGTAATCGATTCAACACTCAACTTACCCTTGGGTGAGGGTTGCGTGATGAAATTAGCCAATGAGGGTACTTGTAACATCATGAGTGTTTGGTCATTGACTAATTTAATCACCCTAGGGTTGGTCGAGTGTTTGAAACGAATACACTCTAAGATACATTAAAGTGTACCTAGGGTACATACATACACAGATGGTATAGATGTACAAATCAGACTGAGTAACAACCAAGACTAACAAATGTAATTATTATCAAATGGAATTACATTCTAAAAGTACATTTCACATGCAGTGTAGGCTTAAACTACCCATGTACGTTTCATAACGCATACGTCATGTTGGCTTGTCTGAATGACTGGACATGTCGCTCTAATGTCGGCAGATGGCACGGGTGTAATTAAATAAAGTTAATTACTGATAGATTATAATGACTTAAGAGGTGACAATTGCATTTCACTGTCTGTTGGTTCTCCCGGTCCCTGTCCCGAGAGGGGGAACATGGCACTAGATGCATTAAGGACTGATCGGGACGACAACACTAATCGCTTGGAGGTAATACATATCAGACTCCCAATAGTACGGCCGGCGTCCATAGCATGTCCATATCTGCTTAATATCATTGCAATGCTTTAATTGGATTATTACCAGGAAATGGAATCCATATCTGGCAATTCCTAGCAGGGTCATTTAGATCAAGTAAACATCATGTTCTGTGTGTGACTGGCAACAGTTTGGGCAAAGAGAGGATAATATCTATTGGTCATAACGGATGCAATTTAGGTCAATTTCCATACTACTAATGTAAATGTGGCACCAAAAGGTCATTATTAGTGATTATGGATTATAAATATATGTATGATTATTGATGTGTCGGTAGCCTTGGCTGTGGCAGTGCAAACCCAGATTCATCAAATTTATGTCAAATACACATTCCCTTCTTATTTAGACAGTATTAGCTTTAGATTTCTAAATATTGATGCAAAATTGTTAAAGATTAGATTTGCAGTTATTATGCTACGTCATATACAAGTGTCTGTTAGTATTTATTTTCAAGTATTTATGAATGGCATGGCATTTTTATAATCCATATAACTAGTACACAATTACTATTTACTTAAATTTAATCTGAAATGCAAATTCATTTGCACTAAAATACATATATTGGTGTCAATCTCAAGATATAATTATTGAACTTATTAATTTTCTATGCATGAAGGAACCTGGGACTTGAAGTATACAGGGAACAGCTAAGTGGAAATTGTTATTATTAAAAATGTCATAAAACTCACAGCATACAAATAAATGCACAGACCTCTGTCTCCATGTAGGTATACATAGATTACAATTATATTTACCCAGTACATGTTAGAGTATACATAGGAAGTTAGTATACCATCCCCCGAGATCAACCTCCAGCCTTGCCAACACTCAACATCGGCACTCGACATGACACAATGTATCGATCCTTAAACCTTCTTCATCCTGAAGGCCACTAAGGATGCCATATTTAACAGCGACTGGGAGAAATTAAACACTGAGAAGGTTTTAATATTATTAACAATTTTAGAAATTTGAAGTCTCATTTACACGTTGGGAACAAACACATTAATGGATGACACAGAACTCCTGTGAAATGGTCAAGTATTGAGAAATAATTGCGACTTGTACAAATGATCAATTCTGACATGTCAAGGACCAGACACCAGTGTTTCCTGTGGCCAGACTTTGAGTGTCATCACACATTAGTGTCATCTACGGCAGTGTGGAGCATTGGAACATTTAGTGTTTGGCCAAACATTGATTGACATCTGACCGACAAGTGTTCCGTTATTATTGTTTATATTTGTATGTGTGTTTTTTTAAATAATAATTAATTTAATGTGTATTTATAGTGCACTAGACTCCATGACAAGGTGCATGCTAAAAACACTACACTATTTTCACCCTGGTATTTAGGTCATTGTGCACTCAATATACTTTCTCAACTCCCTGAGGAGTATCCAATAATAATAATAATAATTATTATTATCATTATTATTATTATCATTATCATTATCATTATTATCATTATTACTGTTATTATTATTAGTAATTTATTATTTATATAATTGTTTTATTAGTATAATAATAAATTAATAGTACATTTATATAAGGCTATACATCCACACACAAAGTGTACTCAAAGCATGTCTAGACAGAGTAAAAAAGTTAGAAGTGATAACATTTTAGCTTTGATTTGAAAGATGAAAGAGATTCTGATTGCTTTGAGATGAAGGCAGAAGGGGGATATTGGTATTACATGTATTAGCAATAGTAGTAATATTATTAGTATTATCGTAATTGTTATTATTATTATTATTTATTTTACTATCATCATCAATATTATTTTATTTTATTTCTTTTCTTTATCTTCTTCTTATTATTATCATTATTATCAAAGGTACAAAGGAACAAAGTAATATTACAATGCTATAAACTGATGTCAAAGTAAGTCAGGCAGAGGTCATGTTAAAACTTGACATGTCAGAATTAACAGCAATTTGCTCTATTAGTATGGTGTCATGTGGCAAGTGTCCAACCAATGTCCAGAAAAGGTCGAAACTACGGCCACTTGGAAAGCCGATTGTAACAAGACACTGTCAACACTCATGAAAACCTAGCAAATGTTTTACCTAGTAAATAAAATGTAAGATTCTTCAATGGTTGTCGTAGACCTGATTGAAAGTAAACACTCGATAACAGTCCATTTTCTGGTCAAGTGCTGCTCTGACTCATAAAAGGAGTTGATAAACAGTGAACTGATCAAATACCTACTGGCACACCATGACAAGACATCGTACATTGTCCAGCCCTCTTATCGGTGAGATCAGATAGTGAAATCATCGTGTCTAATCACGCGTACAGCAAGCACTCGAGAATCTACGTGTACCCACTGATCCATATTGCCAGAGAAAGCAACCAATCGAAAGCCCTCTCATTTCTAAATTGTACCCTTAATCCACAATAGGGAACCGATTCACTTCTTGAGAGATCACGTGTTTATTCAAGCGGGATGTCCAGACTCGCTCGTGAATTGTTTGGTATTTCTAGGGGTCGCCGTACATCTGATATATGATTCTCTCGTCCTCTAAAGGACATTTCTCAGTTTTGAGATCCCTGTCTTAGTGTTTTGGGCATCGAGTTCCATTTAATGATGTGTCGTCTGCATCAATCAAGAGACAAGAAAAAGACATGATAAACCCTATAGAAAGTCCTGAGTTCTATTCTGCATTAAAGCCACTTGATACGTTCACCCTATAGAATGCTACGCTGTTGGTTCACTTCTCAATGTTGCTTCCCTTGCTTCAGAAAGTGACCTTGGTGAAGGTCAAAGAGAATCCACCAAGCCTCCTGGCAGACGTGCTTCTGCCTGACTTACCAATCGGAAAATGTCTTCTGTCACAGTATTGTGTTGCAAAATGCTGCATTCTGATACATCCATTGGCTTGAAGATAGTGTTGACCTGTTTCTGTCAGATGGTGTTTTAATGTTAAAAGATGATAGTTTTCAAACCAGATTTACATGTATCTATTACATATTCACACCCCTGAGTAGGACAAGTTTTGACAATGATGAATGATGCAGTCAGCTGTTACAAGCATGTAGAGAGCATGAGAGCTTGTCAACTGCAGATTTTCTGCATTAGTGTGGGAGGAAAACCTAAGGTAACTCTTTTTTACAGATCAGTTGACGACTATAACTCTGTGGACAAAAAGATGAAGCAACATTGTGATGATCCGTTTATGTGGTGTATATCTTCATCAATGTCATTCAAAATAAAATATTTCAAGAATTGCCATAGCATCCAAAAGAACACAAGAAACATTTAGGATATCAAAATTTATTTGACATTCTAAGCGGTTTTGCCATTGCTAAACAAATATTCAACAAAATTGGACGTGTAAACTATGACCGTAAAAAATAAAAGAAGAAATATAAACAACAACAAAATTGTCATTAACTTATAACTAAGATATTCATATCTAATAATGGTTATACACATTGGCAATAAGTCAAAAATAAAATTTCTATGTACGTAGAAGCAGTAGATTCATGATGGTTTTCACCTTTTATTTGGCGTACATTTTCTGACTGTCCAATTACAGAGATCTTGTTATTTCTCAATTTAAATTTTGCTAAAATTGAACATGAAACAGTACAATGAGGTAATGAACTTTGACCTATGACCAATTATGGCTAATTTTACTTACAAATTTCAACTACATGTGCACTTGTTTCTAAAGAAATGTAATTATAAAAACAAATATATAAACCTGCAAAATCTGATGATAAAACTCAGCATTATAATGAAGAAACACTGTAATAGTAAATGACAGTGTTCAAAGTTACCAGTACTCTTTATCTGAACATTATCCATAAACAAAATTACATTATCTACACTTAGATCTATGTACATTAAAATCATATGGGGGAAAAAAGGCATGAAACATATTAAAATTAAACTACACGTGTTAAAAATGCATATGAATGTTGCCATTCTATTTTACAGAGCAACACACACATGTACACAATTTACAAATCATGTTGAAAGACATGGGGCTTAGAGCAACACTGATCGTTCCCAGGAAGTACACAAAGACTTGCCAAGCACATTATTATAACACCTTGCCAAGCACATTATTATAACATCTTGCCAAGCACATTATTATAAGGCTTGTCAAGCACATTATTATAAAGGCTTATCAAGCAGATTATTATACATTCTTGCCAAGCACATTATTATAACATCTTGCCAAGCACATTATTATAACATCTTGCCAAGCACACTATTATAAAGGCTTGCTAAGCAGATTATTATAAATTCTTGTCAAGCACATTATTATAAAGGCTTGCCAGTGAGTGAATATGGAGTTTAACGTTACTGCGGGAATCTTTCACCCATTTGCGACGAAAAAGTCTTGCCAAGAACATTATTATAAATTCTTGCCAAGTACAGCAACATAAAAGCTTGCCAAGTCTGTATTACATAGGCTTGCCATCTACAGTATGATTATTGCCAATCACAGTTTATGGTATTATAAAGGATTACCAAGCACAGTATCATGCACTTTATTTATCATTATGATGATGCCCCCACTCAATGTTCTAAATTGTTTCAAAATAAAGTAATTTTTTTTTTTATATGTAATAAAAATTGTAAAAATAAATGCTACATGTAAGTGGCAGATCTATAAATTATTTTTGTATGTGAAATCTCGATAGAGATTGTGTAACATTTTATGTATGTGTGTTAGAAAAATCTGTGTAGATGGCGATTAATCTTTAGGGCAATGTATGGGGATTTCAATTTCATAAATAAAACCAGAATTTCTTGTTATTTTTGAGGATATGAAGGATTCTCTAACATTCTTTTAGAAACTTCTTTGAATAATCTGTAAGCCAATTATTATACCTAAGACGTCACGTTGTAATCCGTTCACACATCCATCACCTACAACACTATGTAGTGTTAGATGCGTCAGTGCACTAACCTTTTAAAACACATTTTTTCGTGAAGAACAGAACAAATTATTTGTACATCTACAATTCCTCAGAGATGCAATTCCTGACAAGCAACCTACTGACATTATGCAGTGGATATCTTCAGTATATGTGACACTAGTATTTATTTTTCTATCCAATGAAGATTTCAGTAAAGAAGCACGTAACTTGAGAAGATCTTTAAATGAAATGTCCGGCACCAGGATTCATTATTTAAGAGTTTGCTGCCAAATGCTATCTCCTCTATCCCTATTAAAACCCAGGATCCATGGCGACCTCTCATAGAATTTCTGACATATTATAGAGTATCCCAACATACCTAGTATTGATTCTGTAATGGGTAAATGCTTTGGAAGCCTTGATAATTGCAAAAGCATCTTGAGATGCACTGAGCTTAGATAGATAGATATATTCAGCATTGAATTCCCATAATCATAAAATATTCAATAAGCCATCATGGCAAAATGCTTTGGAATCATACAATTTCATTCTCCATATCATCTATAGAGCATTTCCTTTTGAGCTTCTTAACCCTCTCTATGCTGGAGGCAACTAGAGATGCCCAAATAAGCTGTATATGTGTCTAATACAGTAGCGAGAGGGTTAAGCAGTCAATGAAAGGGATATGTGTATGTGAAGTTTCTATTACATAAAATATTGAAAATTCCAAAGAGTATTTTTGATAAATAATTATGTGTAATTTGATCAGCACTTAGTAAACCTTAAAAACTACAATTTAGGAATCTTAGATCATAATTACAATAGTTTATGTACAACTGACAGAAACAGCCAAACAAATATTGCCATTTGAATAATTTACATTGTCATAGAATCCGTGCATGAATAGCAAATTGCCATTTTTGAAATTACATGTCCAGTAGTTCATATTTTAATGCTGGCTGGCTGGCTGCTATTAAAATAATATCAATGTTTTGGTCATCACATTTCTTCATGGGTCCGCTGAGTGAAGTCTGTCACAGACATATCCTGGATTGCCTGAAAATAGAAAAAGCAAATTGGTATTTACTTAAGCGATTTCCACGGATAACATTTACCTTGTACAAAGTCAAGGGCCATTGTATAACCGTAGCATTATATCAATACAATATATGCAATACCAATGCCGCCACACTACTAAGAACATGATTTCCTAAACCTCCAAAATAAATGTATCGTAAAGAGACGAGTCCTTTTTCCAGACAAGAATCCGTTTCCATAAATCAGTGATAAAATCATTGAGCACTCACGATCCTTCCGGCAGACTTGTATTTAAATATTTAACTTTGAAACCGAAAGCAAATGCAGCCTCTTCTATTAAATAATACATCAAATGAAAATTAAATGAAGTTTATTTTTTGCTGGAAATCAATGCAAATTGATCTCTCCAGTGAAAACAACCACGGCAACTGACGTGCACTGTTTGCAATCAAAAGTCAAGAAGCTCGATTCCGTGATTCCGCGCACACCGAGGAATGCTGCTGTGGCGGATGAGGTGGGTGTGCTTAAGATATTGAAGGGATAGAGAGGACAGTGAGTGGATAGTGAGATGATAGTGAGGGGATGTTAAAGGGATAGTGAGATGACAGTGAGGGGATAGTGAGATGATGGTGAAGGGATATTAATGGGATAGTAAGGGGATAGTGGAAGGACATTGAAGGGATAGTGAGGATATTGAAGGGATATAGTGAAATGAGAGTGAGGATAGTGACAGAATAGTAAGGGGATATTGGAGGGATAGAGAGATGATAGGTACAGGACAGTGAAGAGATAGTGATACAATAGTGAGGACAGTGAGGGGTTAAGGACAGTGAGAGGATATTGAAGGGATAGTGAGATTATAGTAAGATAGATAGGCCAGTGAGTGGATAGTGAGATGACAGTGAGGGGATATTAAATGGATAGTGGAAGGACATTGCAGGGATAGTGAAATGAGTGAGGATAGTGAGAGCATAGTAAGGTGATATTGGAGGGATAGTGAAATGATAGGTACAGGACAGTGAAGAGATAGTGATAAGATAGTGAGGACAGTGAGGGGTTAAGGAGGACAGTGAGAGGCTAGTGAGATGATAGTGAAGGTTAGTAGAAGATAGTGAAAGAATACTGAAAGGACAGATAGAGGATAGTGAAAGCACTGGTGAATGAAGAAAAGAAAAGTTTTGTTTATCAAGCATGTTTCAACACAGATACAATAATGAAAAATTATCATGAAAGGACCAAGATGATATCCATACTAAAAGTTGCATTAATGGGAATCGATAGGACAATATGAATGTTATCAAGACATTTGTGGGGAGCAGTATTTGTCCTTTGGTTCCGACCTATCTAATAAGTACACACATTATTTTCTATGAAATTGTGGGACGATATTATTTTATATACATGGACACCTGCACTGAGGTGAGCTATTCAATATTCAAACATATCTGGACGGAGATTTGTCCATACAACCTATGTGAAAACAGCTTTTTTATAGGGGAAAAAATAATTCTTCCCAAGAGTGGCCACAATACAACACGGCTATCAAGCCATGCACGTGCTAAAATCTCCTTGCATGCTCCTTGACAAGTAGCAATTATATAGCAACATTTTCTATGACTTCCTTTGACCTCCATACCATATTGGTAAGTAGAATAAACTAGAGAGAACTGTTATTGTAGCACTTCCATGAATGAAAGACAACACTGGTCAAGCACGTCCAGAAATCAGTTGGATCAACTGACCATGACAACTGGTCAATATATCGTTAATAGTGGAATTACAATGGTTAGTGAAGTGTGACCAGGCAAGTGCTGGCGATAAAATGACCTCTGGTCAAGCATGTCCGTGATTCCATTACGGCGATACTAACGGTCATTTACGACTTATCTCAACTTTATGTGACCTCAAAATTAATTTTTGATCCAGAAAATCATATTTCATGGTGTACTGCCATTGGTTATCATTGCTTTTATCATGATGGCTTTGATGTGTCTCGATGTTGTGTTCTGTGAGATTTCACCTGGATCATTGTGATGAGTAAATATTGAATTGAAGCTTCGGTTATTATTTCTAATATCAATTGGAAACATTTTGGCTGATGGTTAGCAAGGATGGGACAGGTGAATGTTATTGAGGCACAGGACAGTGGTTATTGGTAGGTGTTGAGATTGATTGGTAGGTGAGCGAGAACAGTGCCGAGAGGTAGTTTTGTGATTGGGAAGAATGCTCATATGAATTGATTGGTATCTGACTGAGAACAGTAATTTGGGGTTACATGGGGTGGCTGAGTGGATGCTATCGTCAAGATTACCGTATTGGTTATTGGATGTGGATGGGAACAGTGGTGATTGGAGGTGGATGGGATCAGTGGATATTGGAGGTGGATGGAAACAGTGGATATTGGAGGTGGATGAGAACAGTGGATATTGGAAGTGGATGGGATCAGTGGTTATTTGAAGTGGATGAGAACAGTAACTGATTGGAGGTGGATGGGAAGCACATCTGGTGGTAACTGCAGGTGCTTGACAGTACAGATTGGTGGTGAGAGATATATTGTGAAAGGCTGTACATGACACAAGATGGTCTGAGGCCGACCAAAGAGTAAGGAGGATGGAAGGAGATAAATGTAGTATAATTGTTACAAGACAGATTGGCAATAGCTCTTGTAGAACACAGACTTTGTCATTGGTATAACTTACAGAACAAAAAATACCAGCAGATCAGGAAAGTGGGAATGCCTTAACATCTCAGGTCAGGAAAGCAGGAGGATTCCATGGTACGAATTGTAAAATACAGTATTAGTCATTGGTATAACTCACCTGTGATTCCCTCAGGAACAGGCCTCCAATACTCCAGGACACATCACTGAGCAGAGCACTTTGTTTGAGCAGTATCGGAGTCCGTATCTCCATTACAGTATCATATAGCACCAGTGGTCACAGAATGGAGAATGTTTTCAGATTCACAATTGAGACAATAAAACTCACAGCACAGAAGTATGCCTGTCCATTCCATTGACAAGTTAATTGTTGCACATGGTCATCTTCCTTCATACGTGAAATCTTTCATACACAAGCTCTATGCGAATCTCATACACAGTTATCATCTCCCCTAAAGTGAAAGTCTCATGTAAGTTATCTCCCCTGAAGTGAAAGTCTCATGTAAGTTATCTCCCCTGATGAGAAAGTATCACGGCCTTACACAGCAGGCAACTATGTACAAACACATCTGGCATACAGCTTCTAGTGTTGAGAGAGCGGCGAGAGGCTGAGACAGATATTTGTCCTGAGGTGTCAGATGAATTCATCTCACATTTGTTGTCTGGAAGAATTTCGATTGTTTTGGAGCATTTCTCGCTCTGCTAGCATGCTATCACAGACCGCTTTAGGGTGGCTCTCTCACTATTAGTATTTTGATCTGGAAAACAATACGAGAACATATTATGTTAGTTACATTTTAAAATTCAGGTTGCATAATTCTAAAATAATTGAATGCCAAAGAATCAACAATAATTAATAATATATTTAGGCAGGTTGTTGTAGGCAGGTTGTTCGTTTATGTTGTCAAATTCAGAAGGTCATGAGGCATGAAATCTGAACATTTGATAGCTGGCTTTCCTAATACTAGTTTCTGAATACTGGTTTCTGAATACGTTGCACTAACATTATCTAAGGTTAGTTTAGTCACTATCAGAACTCTGTGACAAGATCACACGTAATTATCATGGTGCCTGGCTACAGCATATACTCCAATGTTGTGACAGGACCCTGTTATTTAACTGGAAGCCTGTCAGAATAGAGTCACGTTTCCAATGTTGATATTGTAACCTTCAATAAACTGCTTGCAAATGAAATGTTTTAGTGTTAGTTTCCTCAAATTAGTGGCTTAATTAATTCCAAAAATAGTGTTCTGCAGAGAATTTATTTTAAAATGTTACGAAAACAGAGAATTAGTTTCAGATTCTGTTTACTGGAAAAACTGAGGTGAAGGTCATGCAATAGAAGTCACACTAGATATAATTATGCGATATTATCAAGATACATTTTTTTTACCTAATCAGATATTTTATCAAAATCTCACATGTAGAATAAACAAGAAATTGGATCAGTTGGAATATAAATTTAGATTCAGACAAATCCAAGTTCATTAATTGGATTATTGAATACAAAATAGACCTGATCATGAGAATATAACCTAAGTCAGATATGTCACGTACAGTCTGCTTTCTCTTTGAAGAGACTGTAAGAAGTGTTAGTTATCATGGTCTATCAGAAATGTCTCGACTGAATTGCTGATTTGAGCGATGTGTGTATGAGAGGTGTGTGTGTGTGTGTGTGTGAGGTGTGTGTGTATGTCTGTGTGTGTGTGTGTGTGTGTGTGTGTGTGTGTGTGTGTGAGTGTGTGTGTGTGCATGCGTGCATGTGTGTATTGAGAAACAAATATAATTTCTGGTCATGTGAGAACTTTTCGCTCACATAGATCTTGAGAGTTATAGGTCTGGTTCCATAATCTGGTGGATATTACTTTATGTCACACACTAACGATTGTTCAGTATACAATTTCCTTTTTCCCTTTGGAATTATCCGTCATGGAAAATATTTGGTTATAGTCATTACTGAGGTGGTGAAGCCTATTAAATAAGGCTGTGCTGAAGATTATATTTGACATGTGGGTAGATGAAAATATCAGAAGGTTCATTCTCTTAACCCTCTTGCTACCTATACTGTGTCTATCATAATCACAACTCCATAAGGTGCTTACATTTCTTTTCAGCAGTTAGAAGGGTTAACTCCTCTACTGTTCTTCACCCATATTGTGCTATTCTTGGCCACATATTTAAATGACAAATTCTTGGCAAATCTACATTTTTTTTCTGATAGGATCTCAAGAGATAGAGAGAAAATTCAAAATGATATATTAGTAATGATAAGTAATTTATATATCACCTAGGATCTAGACTAGCTACTCAATGCCAATGGCGCTGAATAAAAAAATAAAAAATAAAAAAAATGTCTACTTAGCTGACAAAAAATACACTGTATAATGTCATTATTAAAGCAATAATTTATTTCTTAAACTTTATAGTTACATTATGATGCAATAAGTTACAGTTTGGGTATTCAATGATACAAACACATTTGTCATAAAGTTTTGTCTATTGTTTAAAAGGTTATTCAGCAAACGTAAGTTAATGTTCACCGATTAGACCTTAAAAGGAAATGCCGAGAAAGTTTAAGTCCAAAATACTCTGGGCAAAATCACTTTTAACCACTGATTGTGAACAATCAATTTTAACCACTGATTGTGAACAAGTGTGTCTGATTACTACTGAGATCTTTACATAATCAGTCTCCGGCAATCTCCTGCTAAATATGGCCACAATCTCCTGCTAAATATGCCCACCATTTCTGGAGGAATATTTCTTTAGGGCCAGTAATTTCCTCTTATTAATCATAGTAATCAGATTAGGGGAGACGTAATTTTCTAGGGTATAAGTAAATACCTACACGTAATGTTTTTGACATCGTCAGAGTTGTGAGGAAAGAGTCTGGAATCCATGAAAATGTACTCTGTGAGCCTAAAACACTACTTTCCGCAAATATTAATTATATTTAATTATCAGAGAATACTCGCTAATTTGGCAGAGTGGGTTGGGGGTTCAATACGGAAGATATACTGCTGCTTTTCTATCAATTCTGAGTTATTTCTCAGAAATATTTGAAGTAATACATTTACTTTCTTGGAACATAGTACAAAAGATTATTAGTAATCACCCGAATTTACCCTCATCTAGGAAACTATTACTTCTGAGAAGAAATGTTATTAATTTTTCTACAAGGCATTTCCTGTTTATTAGAAAATGATGAAATACCAATACTCATGGAATACATTCTTCTCATTTGGAAGTCTTTGAACCTAAAAATTACAAAGTTGATATTATTTTCTTAGGACTTTAAGACAAGGATAAAGTAGAATTGGCCTAGAATTATGACAGCACTTAATCTAAGTTAACCCCATATGTACCAGTAAGCACTTATTAAGCCCAAATATTTACATTAACAAAAATCTTTTAAAAAAAACCCTGTGCAGCTGCATGGCTTGTTTGAGACTGTTGTGGTTAACAGTGAACAGTTAACGGGTTAACTGAAAGATGTACATTGGAGCATTTCAAGGGAATGCATTGGATGGTGTTTTAAGTGTTGGTTTAATATTTTAATACTATTAAACCTAGATTATCAAAAATATGTTGAAATTAATATTAAACATGCCACATTTTAAAATGTGTCTTATGAACACCAATTAATGAGAAAAGGCTTACTTTGTAAATATGTTTTATGAAAGTGAGTGATAGAAGATTATAACAACATACAGATACATTGAACATGAATTTCATGCAAATGAAATGAACACAGAACATCAATTGGCATGCATAATGAATATCAATGGGAACACATCATGAATACCAACAGGAACAGGTCATGAATGAATGCCAACAGGAACAGATCATGAATGAATACTAACAGGCCATGAATGACTACTGACAGGAACAGGTCATGAACGAATACTGACAGGAACAGGTAATGAATGAATACCAACAGATCATGAATGAATACCAAGAGAAACAGGAACAGGTCATGAATGAATACTAACAGACCATGAATGACTACTAACAGGAACAGGTCATGAATGAATACTGACAGGAACAGGTAATGAATGAATACCAACAGGTCATGAATGAATACCAAGAGAAACAGGTTAATGGTCATGCAATAACAAAATACATAGATGTTGGGGATGTTAATTGAATTTTAAGCCTTCTTTCCTTTTAATTGGTAAGATCCTCTTTGCATTTAATTTTTTATTATATTTTTTTTACATAATATAACTAGGATAAATAACTAGTGGCAACAGTGATCTGGTCAATATATAACAACATTTTGTTCTGAACATAGACTGACCCACATCTTTGTTTTCTGTTGACTGAAATTGTATTTTAAATACAAAGGATTATGGGACACTGGGAGGGAATTTGCACATCAAAGTCTCAGAATGATGCTCACAGGTGTAATTCATTTGGAGAAAAGCAGATTCCTACACATATTAGTAGATTTTATGAAAAGAATCATATTTGTTATTGACCCTTGACCTATACGAAGATGACCTTCTAAACCCTCCACTTGGATTGTTTCAAATGTGTTAATATCCAGCATCAAACCCAAGTGTAATGTAATCGAACACTCCGTCTGCTGGGCTTGTTACTGATGTCTTTGATAATTCCCACCTGAACCGTATTCCTATATTACAGCACTTTGAGATATTAGTACATGCAGCTAAACTAACGCCGGTAATTGGTAAGTGGTATAAAGTAATCCCGTCTTGGACTGTCTGACACAAACATCTGCAGAGGATTCGCTAACTCACACACAAACGTATCTACTGGGATTTTCTCAGAGCATCAATAAGCGGCCATTTTGCTCACTCGAAACTCACACTGCTATTTAGGTTTGATTTTATTTTACGTATATTTGAGACAACCACGCTAGGAGAAAGATAGGAATAGATCTATACACGTTTTCAATTAATTAATTTTGTTTTCATTTGTTTTAATTGTTGGTTTGTTTTAATTGTTTGTTTGTTTGTTGTTGTTTTGTTTGTTGTTGTTATAAAAAATATCTATGCCAGATGGAATTATATTTGACAAACCTTTATAATTTGTATTAATAAAATTTGATTAATTCAGTTTCACATAGTTTTGTAGTATAGCCAATAACTAACACTAACATTAACACTTTTAACTTTGACCAAAACTCACATTTATGTTATTCTACATTTCTTAAATTAATACTGATGTCATAAGTAATAATTCTCAAAATAACTATATAATATAAATCACCTGTCAACATGAATGCCCAAATTCATTTATTATAAGAATATAGCTATGAAATATTCAGTATATTGAAATTATTTTATAACTACCCACATTATCTAATTTTCTAGCTGTAAATTCTGAGCAATGAACTGCAATATGGCTGTAATGAACGATCAATGAACCATATTGCTCAGATTCTGATGCATAATTAATACCTAACTCACCATTTTGCTCATCTAGTAACACAGATTCTTTATACCAGGCTGGAATTGTATGACACTGTAAACAAAATCAAATAAATTCAATATTGGGAAAGAATTCAAGATGATAAGACACAGATTATAAGACACTACAAATGAACGACCAAAAAATTAATCAATTAATTCAATATTGGGATATAATTCAATATAAGGACAAAGTAAACAATTAGGAACAAGTACATTCATATCGTTATTTCTTCGTCGATCGTTTGTCTTGCTAAGGAGATATATTGATGAGGGCACCCATCGTGTGTACATTCACATATCACTATAACACATCGGGGTCCCGTTCCACATAATGTTCATAGCGCTACAATGGACATTATTATATACTCTCATATACATGTACGACAAGTTCCGACTCTAATAGCGCTACAAACCTGCTGTGATCTGGGACCCAGAAGTGTAAATTGGTACACACTGGATGTGGAGGTTTGTACACACCAATCTACTACAATAATGACTATGCTTTCACCATAGACTCCAGCATTGTGTGGATGTACATATAGTATGTATTGACCAACACCAAGTACAGATAGCACCTAAGAAAAGATCAAATATGAAAGTAGGATTGGGAGAGGATTTGCGTGTTAGTGAGATGGGAATCGAAACAGCTTACAGACAGCTACAAGCAAGTCTCTAGGTAGAGATAGTTCTACAATACAAGTACACTGTACACTGTACCCACACTGTACACTGTACCCACACTGTACCAACACTGTACCCACACTGTACCCACACTGTACCCACACTGTACCCACACTGTACCCACACTGTACCCACACTGTACCCAACACTGTACCCAACACTGTACCCACATTGTACCCACACTGTACCCACATTGTACCCACACTGTACCCACACTGTACCCACACTGTACCCAACACTGTACCCACACTGTACCCACACTGTACCCACACTGTACCCACATTGTACTGTACCAATGTACCAACTACTGCCAACCTACACACAGCCTACATTTGTGTACATAGATCTAATATTCTGCCAATATGACGCATTAAAACAACTCTTATTCGAGCACTCTCTTTTTCTTTTCTTTTATGATATAAAATATTTATGTTATCTTTCCATGAATATGTTTGAGAAAAGTAATTGGGTACAGTAGCCCATATAAGGTGCATATCCGCGTAATTAACGCAGGAAATACGCATAGATATTAAATCTGGCAGTGATGAAAACGCTTACATAATGATACAATATGTGGGCTGTTTACAGTTGCACGTATCACGTATGTATTTATTTTGGTACCATACTCCAGGTCCCAAATTTTATCTGGGGCTCTGTGGATACATTTTGTTCAACCTCAATACCACACTCTTTTTTGATGTACCATCATTTTAACAAACTCTTGGATCTACTAATGTTACAGTGTATTCATAAGATTAACATAAGGAGATTTATGATGAAAAGTCTATGTTGAATGACTAAACATTAATTTCAATGACTAATCATTACTTTGAATGACTGAACATTAACTTCAATGACCAATGCAACCAGTATACCAGATATTTACCAACTTTCAACCATTAATTTTAAAATATCTGGTATCGCTCAGAAACTCTAATCATGGATAGATACTCTATGTATGTCACTTATAATCAAATTATGTAAAGTAAAATTTGCATATATAATTGTACTTCTAATTGCCAGACACAATAATGACACACTTCAGGAATAATTAACACATACTAGGAATACTAATAGGATTTATTGGATTTTAACTGAATAATCTCCATTGATATCTATACAGCTGTTAGTCAATCAGTTTAAAATACTTGAAAATCATCTCTCATACTAGAAAAGCAATAGAAATTGAATTGGGCAATAGAAAATATTGATATTTTCCTAATAATATGAATACAAATGTGGTCTTTATGAAAATGTTCTTTCAGCTTAATAATAAATTCAGTTAACAGATTATTCATATTATTTTATTTCCAGTAATTGATAAAATAATGTGGAAATCTAAATATGAACTGTAGACAAATATGGCGAGAGTAATAACTCATCGAATAATCTGTTGATGTTTCCTGTTGTATCTCAAACTCTGGCAAGTAAATCATCCTTGTTATGTAAATTGAGTTATATCTTCAGCTAAGGGACAAGAGAATTAAATAGACGTTAAACCATTTATCACCAGACAGATATAACATTGTAATCGTAATCTGAATATGAATCCCTCCGAGACAGAGTCCATTAAATTAGGGACGGAAAGTAATATTTATATAGAGGGATGCTGTAATGGACAACCTATGTAGTTTAGCAATTGCAAGAAATTACAATGTTCATCGTTTTACTGTAGACGAGGTGACAAAGGTTATGTCTGTGTGCCTTTAAAACTTATCAGCCATGACAATGGAGCAATGTTGCAGTTTACAGACAAAAGGTGATGTCTGTGTTTGTCTTTAACCATCTTCCTGCTGGATTAGGCACAGGCACTGCTCTTTAGGGCATCTTCAGTTGCCTTCAGCATGGAGAGGGTTAAAGCTATCAGCCTCAAGCAGTGGTTCACAGACTCAGCAGGTCGTAAGTTCAAGGTCACTGGTGGTCGGATCTCTTCGCTCATGATGCTTCAGTCACAGCCAGAACATTGGCCTATTGGTATGTTCCTGACATCGTGACTTAATAAATCCTTCAGGGAATTGTGTTCTTTGATCCATCTCTGCATTGGCAAAGCAATCTGGTGTATCTTTCTGTCTGGCATACTTTGACACTTACTTCTGTGTTTGACCTGGACTTTGTAGTCAATCCTTGGTCTTTGGATTCACTATAGACACTTTATCTCAAGAACCATAACCATATGGTATCATAAGTTAGGAGCTTTATCACTTATTTTCTGTCTGGGAACAAAACGTAGACGGCATAAGTAGAATTAGGCCTTGGTAGACAGCCTAAGTAGAAGAAGGCCTATGTAGACCTAGGGAGTAGTGGCCTAGATAGAAGGTTAATTGATGAGGCCTAGCTAGGCCTATATAGGAGGCCAATAGATATGTTTTATATCCAGACATTAACTCTACTGTGAACTTTTCACATCACACATCCCTATATTTCTATCCTTCCAAATCGTGATTGGTCCTCAAATCATAAATCCAGCCACTTGAAGGTGGCCAGACATTTTCTGTTGGACAATTCAGGGAGAGCAGCCATCAGGATCAACTCTTAATATACTTCGGGCGCCATTTGTATCAGGATGATGTTGAGCATGTGTGCACCATTTGTAACATGACCATTTTATATCACACATGGCCAGAGCAGCAATATCAATCATTAGTACAATAGAACTAGGACTTGATTGTAACTCATGGGTACAGGTCTACATAACCGTGGCTATGTGTGTACTGTAAAACAGAATGCAATCAGTGTGTAATTACAGCTGCAGTTGGTGGTAGTGCAGCATCTTATCTATGTTTAACCCTTTCCATGCTGGAGGCAACCATTGCTGCCTAAACAGCAGTGACTGTGCCTAATCAAGCAGGGAGAGGGTTAAGTAGAAGGTAAAAAACTGTGAACGATACAACATGCATAGCAAGCTGTCAACCTGAAAAATACATTGAAATATGAGCTTAATTCTTTACATCTTTTTCATATGTTATAGTGAGTGAATGGGCCCATTGCATTATTTTCCAAATTATTTTTAGCAAATATTGCCACAATGAATAGTAAGACTAAGAGGAAACACCACCATAGCTTTGTGTTACCGTAAGACAGATGAACCCAGGCTGATACAGATTAACCAAGGGGGATAACTGCTTATTATATGCTGACATTATCCCACTCTTCCCTTTATGTGAAATTAGTGGAGGAGATACGGTACCTGACCCCAGAATAGACTCAAACTCAAACCATCAGGTTTGTAGACTACTAGTTGTATCGCAGCCACATGAAGGCTATACAAAATAGAGGGAAAAAATATGTATATGATTGTGTAAAATAGAAGAATACTTAATGGAAGTAACTTAAAACAAAACTTATACTGAAATCCAAGTCAAGTAGTCCCAGGTGTGTTCTAGTTGTGTCGACACAAATAACGCACGATCACGTGTGTTGTTACTAGTTCTAGGAAAAGGCCAGTAGAAGGGATTTTTTTACTGTTAATCAAGGGAATTCATGAAAATAAGTATGATCAAGGTGCCAAAATGAGTAAGATTACAAGAAAAAAGTGTTCATAAATGTCACAATAAAATACTGACATGCTTTAGATAAAATGTAAATGTAAAGTACTACATTTTAATTTATTTGTTTTTTTTAATCTATTCGCAATTTCTAAGGATTTTCTATTTTGTTTACCTGAAAGAAACTTCCTCTATTAGGAGTTTATATATGGTATACTGACTCTAAACGTTCTATTGTTAAAGTTCAGTTGAATGTTATCCTGCACATTTCAAATGGTTTTAATCAATAGTCCTCATGCAACTCACAAGTGTTGCATGAGGAAAAGACATAAATATCAGCAGATCAGATTGATAAATAAGATTTAGCGCCATCTAATTAAAGTGTGGGCAATCAGGAACAAGTGTGAACCCTATCTCAAAACTATTTTAATTTCCAGCTAATTTATGTATAATTAAAGTCACAATACTGTCCTCGGTTGATAATGCAGAATAAAGTGGTCAGTTTTATCCCAAGGATATCTCAGAGCCAATTAACCCTTTCTCTCTCATTGGATTGATCAAAATCACTGGTACATGTATATAAGAATTTCTGGTGGTAGTCAACAGTGGAAAGAGTTAAATTGAATTGTGTCTATAGATGAAGATTTCAATTGTTGATTGATTATAAAGTTCAAAGAGTATATTTTTATTATTTTTCATGCTGTACATGAATTGAAATTCAAGCAAAAGAAACCCATTTAAGTACAAAACCACCTTGGACTGTCTATTTCATCTGTCAGTTTCAATGCAGATAACTTATTCATCCTACTAAGTTCATGGCTTGAATCTACAACAGCTATTATTTTTCTTGCAATTCAATTCAATTCAAGATTTTATGACTGTCACATCTGTGGTTTCTCCATAATAGAGTTGCATTCTTGGAAAAGAAAACACTACTTAAAGGAGCACTCTGGTATAAAGTTACACAATGAAAGCAGTTAAAGCAGGGACAGACATGCATCACGACATGCAGACAATGGTAGGATGCTGGTACAACAGAACTTCACAGTAAAGCTGAGAGACACTTCATTAACCTTCTTGCTGCTACAGGCAATCACAGCTGCCCTATTAAGCACCAGGTGTGTTTACTTCAGCAGGAAGAAGGTTAAAATTAAGAAACTGATTCAAAATGTAATTCTATACATTTTCAGTTATGGATCAAATATGTTGCTGCATCCAAACTGCCAAAGTAGATTTGGGTATTTCTTTTTATCCCAATTATTTTTAGTTGATTAGTGTTGATAATGAACTAATTACAGGAAGATGAACTGCAGATAGGGTGAGAAGCATTGACAGCAATCCTTCGAGAAGCTTGACAGAAAAGAAATACAAAAAGAATATTGTTAATCTCTGGATAAGAAAAATCCCAAACTCCATCCAGTTCTTACTTGGACATCGATTAATTTGACCTGCAAAACTTCCTGTGCTTCACTAAATGAGTGCGTATATTTATAGTACGGAAGTATTGCACTGTCAAACAGTTGTTAATTGAAACATGCAGCTTACCTATTTCACTATGCAGAAATAGGGCACGATTGCTGTTAATATCTTCATCACTGGCACCGCGACCACTATCGGTTGCCATAGAAACATCACTAGCACCATCGTCCATTTTTGGAAAGAATCCAGGAATGTGTCGATATTTTGTATATTTTCTTCCTAAACCAGGATCAAATGTCCCCCCTTGGATGTAAAAGTCTCTTGTGTGGGACAGCTGAAAGTATTTATAAATGAAAAAAAATGTATCCTGCACTTATGAATGAGAATTAACAAACATGCCAACAAAAATAATTGATGGGTTCTTAATTTTGCATTACATGTACTATCAAATATAAAACCAAAACATATTAACATGCAAAATCTATGCAATCATGAAATCAATAACCACATTTAAACATAAACTAATAATGGGTACAAGGTATACCATCAACAATGTTTGGGTTGAAATGAGTTGACCAAATTTAACAGAATACTTACATCTGATATTTTATCATCCTCTTCTGACTGAAAACTTGTTTCTAAGCAGTCGTTGAATTTATAACTGTCTCTTTCGATGTCGTTGAAAACTTGCATCCTCGCCATGGCATCTGGCTTTTTGGACAAGGCATTAGTGGAAGTGTATCGAGGTGAGTCTGGATCCTTGTCCCGCGGCAACGTGTAAACTTTCATCCCCTGTTCAATCTTCTTCTGTCGTTCCTTCCTCTTCCGGTCGCGTTTCTTCATGCACATTATTCCCAAGAATATGGACAGTCCAAGTATTATCGTCAGAAACACAAGAGATATAACAATGGGGAGATAATCAAACCCAGCACCTGTCACGCCGTTGCTCGCGGCGATGTTAACAGTCAAATATGCGTAGGTGGTATGTCGAGGTACTCCATTGTCGTGAACGGCTACGAGAATTTCGTGCTCGCCGATGTCACCACTGCCTATGCCACGAGCAAGGGTTAACTCCCCTGTCAGTGCGTTTATGGAAAATAATATATCTTCGTTGCCTTGTTCGATGGTGTACGTCAGCATAATCTGCCCATCACGTCCGTCATCAACAGCACGGATGATGCCAAAGATGTCGCCAATATCCATGTTAGATGTAATGACCAGGGAATTGTTCATCCTGTTCGGGAAGGTGATGATGGGAGGTTTATCTGTATCCTCCATCACATACACAGTTACTTCTGACGAGCTCCGGAACTGTTCGTTGTCAGGATCCATGGCAATCACCACGAAATTATAAAGGACGTTTTCTTCCCTGGTCAACTTCTGAGCTGTCCTAAGTTCTCCAGTTCTGGAATCGATCTTAAAGAGGTTCCTCACTGACTCCACGTCACGGAATATGAAGACAAAATTATCGCTGGAATCCAGGTCTACGGCTGTGACGCGTCCACACACGGAATACGCCGGCAGGTTCTCGGTGATGTTGAAGTGGAACTGCTGCTGGGTGAACTTGGGCGGCATGTCGTTCAAGTCCTGGATGGTCACCACCACCATGGCGGTCGAGTTCAACAGTGGATTCTTGGCATCAACCGCCTTCACCAGGACTTCGAAAGATGAGCGGACCTCGCTGTCAAACACTTGCTTGGCACGCATCTCCCCGGAATATCGGTTCACTGACACCATGGAGGATTCTCCGACTATTCCGTACCACACAGCATTGTTCGTAGGACCATCAGCATCAGTGGCTGTCAGGATGGTGACCAGATCCTCAATTTCATTGTTTTCCGTTATATGAGCGAATATGGTGGAATTGGGGAAAATCGGGGCGCAGTCGTTGAAGTCCTGGACCTGCACTGTGAATGAGGTCGTGTTGGACAGTGGGGGAGTCCCGGAGTCGCGACAAGTGATGTTGACCTCAATCGAGGTCGTCTTCTCGTAGTCAAGCTTATGTTGAAGGAAGATCTTGCGGTAGTTGTACTGGAACTTCTTGACCAGGAACCTGGGATCTGGGATGAAGCAGGAGACGTCCTCCCCATTCTGGCTGTCTCCGTCCACTATAGAGAACACTGTGAAGGCACTGCCAGGCTTCAAGGCTTCAGACAGATCGAACACCTTCTTCTTGAGGACGATCTGAGGAGCGATGTCGTTCACGTCCGACACCTCTATCACGACAGAAGCTTCCGAGGACAGTTCTGGGTTCCCATTGTCCCGGACCTCGACTGCGAACTGGTACCGATTCTCCGTTTCGAAATCTAGGCGTTTTATTGGGTACAGCTCCCCGGAGTCGAACTGGATCATGAACATCTCCTTCACTTTGCTGGATGCTCGAGGGCTGATCCTGTACGTGAGCTGGGAATTGGAACCGATGTCCATGTCAGTTGCTGACAGAGCAAGGATCGTGGAGCCAACAGCAATGTCTTCTTTGACGAGGATGGTGAAGGTCCTGATGTTGAACTTGGGAGTGTTGTCATTGATGTCTGTGATGGTGATGTTGATGTCGACTGATCCTGAGAGTCTTGGATACCCGCCATCTTTCGCGATGATCGTCAGTCTGTAGAAGTCTCTTTTCTCTCGGTCCAGTTTTTTAATGACTTTGATTCCAATGTCATCGACTCCCGAAGGAGTCTCAGTGATGCTGAGAGTGAAGGGGCCGTCGTTCGGGAAGAGAAGATACATCTTGACCGAGTGATTGCCCAGTGTGTCATCATCTATCGCCGATGGAACTGGTATCACATGACCTATCGGGACCGATTCTGATACATTTCGAGAAATGTACCTTTCAGGAAACAATGGAGCATTGTCATTAATGTCCTCTAGCTGGATAATAATCCTGATGATTTTCTCTCCAATTGAAACATGACCTGAACTGGGATGGGTGTAGTAGAATCCGACATCGAAACTCAATTCACACTCTCTTTTCTCACACTCGTTCTCTCTGTCAAGAATCATCCCTGTCCTTATCTCTCCGGTTGATTCATCGATCAAGAATTTCTTCAACATTTGATCATTCTTGCTGAATATCGAGTACCTCCTGTTCTGGAGCTCTTTAGCCGTGAAGGATAAATTCCTAATCAGATCATCTGCAATGCTGGCCACCACTGTTCCCTTGGGCGACTCCTCTTTGACCTGGTACACAAGCTGTAGCTCCTGTCCCCGGGTCATCATCAGCAGTGACAACACCACCACCACCATCAGCAGCCCACACGTGGTCACACCTGCACACATTTCTCAATATTTCGCTGTAATCCAGCACATACAAACTTCCTAACTTTACAATAATTCCTTTATTGCCGCGTCAATTATCTCTCGCGTCAACAGCGGCCATTCTCACTGAGGCCTTGGATGATCTCCACTATCCAAATACACTTTGTGCCACATACATTGCATCCAGTCCAGAAATATCAATATTATCGCATTTTACACCGCCTTCTTGAATCTGTGCAACCGCATCCAATGTTTTTTTTAATCCAATGGACAAATAGTAATCCATTTACTGCGGGGCTGGGTTATGGTCGGTACTATGCCGTGGGGCAGGAAATCTGAAATGAAAAAGACACAAATGTACACACGAGTTTGTAGAAATTAAAGTTTAGGAGTTACTAATAATTACATTGGGAGTCAAGTGAGGAGGGAACAAATATCTGATTGTCAGAGAATGTTTGCAGACGTCAAGATGTACAAGATATCGGAGAGTGCATTCTTGTGTCATTAAACTGGTTTATTTTATTTACATGCGTCTGTGAATATCATGGTTACATGATACAATACTTTCCTTTTCCTATGAAGACTATACTAATACTTTCCTATGAACACTTATCATAAAAGAGTGTGTTTTAGACGTAATTATCGAAATATACATTTTTGCTCACACCTCCCCACACACATACACACATGCTCTTCATATAGAACTTTTATATTACTCAGTCACAGGGTCTTTGTAAATGTAAGGTCATGTAAGGTCACGCAATGATGAAGTGTGTGCTTGATGACAGGTATATTACAAATTACACGCATGGGCTCTTTTATTTCATATATCATAACACTATGCTCTGCGATTCTTTTATTTGCTAAAAGCACGTAAAGTATATATAGTATATTTTTACTGGTGTACTGCCTTAACCCCTTAAATGTTGAAACAATCTTGCTAACTAAATCAATTTCTAATTGAAGTATTTTCAAGAATGTTTGGACGTTGTTTAGTTCCGGTGATTTAGAAATGTATTCTTATATGACGTTTTGCAAACCAGGATAAAGATAAGAAGTTTGGATATGTTTTCTGGTCACACTGAAGGGGTTAATCCCATCAAATAACACTTGCATTGAAATGAAAACCACCTGAGTCACTGTGTTCTCTGGTGCATCACATGTGAAGTTAAGGATGAAATACGGCCTATATTTGTATGAACATTCATTGCGTATGGTTTGTAATGAGAATTATAAGTAAGGCACACTGCGCTGAATTAGATATAGCATTAAAAAGTAGACAACTTCACGACTCTGGTGTCATACTGCAGAGATAAACAAGAAGAAAATAAATCCTGGAAGTATAATTCATCTCACGTATAGGGGTCCATTGAAATAAATATTGAATAATTTGTTTGGGAAATTGCGAAATTGTAATACTATAGGTTAGTAGGAAGGCGATGGTTTTCTAAGATATGACATGGTGTGTAATAATTTACTTGATGATTAATTCTGTTTATGTGAACTCAGACGTATACACTCCCACCCCAACCCCCATGAAGCTAATAGTAATTGTCCTGATGAGCAGCTGAGACCTCATAGATATGACACTCTGTAGGTTAAGTCGATCTTCAGAGAGTATAATTTCACAATTTTCTCCTTCTTAGCACTTCAAACGAATGAAAAAAAAGCCGCAAATTTACAAGCAATCTTGCGGATATTGTTATAGATATCCCTGGGCGTGTGGCAAAAATACATAAAATATCGAAACAATTCTCGTGAGGGAGATCCACATATGCAGCCGACATAGTTTTGATGGAAGGCTTGTCAAATGATAGGATGGAAGATGGTCCCAGCGTTGAAAGCTCTAGGTTGAGTAAATGCCACTTTCGCGCCTAATTCCTGCTATATTTGTCGACTGGTACCTTCGAGACTAAGCCGAGGTGATGGAGCCTAGCTTCGAACAAACTGACTCTGCCAAGTTCAAAGAATGCCAGAGGAAGCAAAACCTAACAGATCCTGACAGCTGATAAATCATTATATCATATTTAAAACCACGAGTTGCATTGGAGATCCGTTTCATGACCAGACTTTCAATACTGGTGAGAGAAAAAACAAGGAATTTGATTAAATCGTGAACGATTTCTGAAGTTCTCTTCAAATAATGCTCAGATGGAGCGAAACACTTTACACTTGAGGTTCTGTAAAAAAAAATCAGAATTTGTTGTGAAGACCCGGGTTTTACGAGCCATTAATTCTTTTGAACAGAATCGAACTGCTAAATTCTGTGCGATTTTTATCACTAATTATGTTTCTAACCTTGTGATGGTGAGATCCCAACAAAAGAGCTTCTGTATTTCATCAGAAATGCTTGAAATAGAGACACATTGATACCCAATACACTGTAACTCCATTGAGTTCCTCTACACCAGAATGACATCTAAATCCTACAAGCTCAAGAATAACAGCTGGTCCCAATGTTTACAGTATTTGCACAAATCAATTAAACTCTGACCAAATCACAATTAAATATACTCATA
Source organism: Lepetodrilus fucensis (assembly GCA_032361325.1). Lineage (NCBI taxonomy): Eukaryota > Metazoa > Mollusca > Gastropoda > Lepetellida > Lepetodrilidae > Lepetodrilus > Lepetodrilus fucensis. Next base: position 7,004 of record JAUTBV010172452.1, on the reverse strand, counting down.
ATGCCTTCTAATCTACATTTAATCTTCCTGACCCCTAGGTGCATGCTTCTCAAGAGGGGCAGCCATCTTTATTTATTTAACAACAGGGTCCGGAGACCGATATAATGCACTAACATTCCCCTAAATGATATCATAAATTGAATTTACACAAGAAGCTCAAGTAGTATAACCCGCCTGCAGGCGTATATGACTATTGACTCACGGTCTTAAGTCCTATGTGGAGGTTGATCAACATTGTAACGCCATCATTGAAATACACTCTCCTGTGGAGGAGAACAACTTATTTGCTGGGTTTACACAGGTGCCGTCCATCACGTCCATGTGAAGAAGCCGTCCCCCAATAGTTAATATCGAGACATACTATTATATGTAAATTTGTCAATACTTAATTCAAAAACATTCTTCCAAGGAGAGAGCATCGCTGTTAATAGATGCTTGTAGCCTTTTCTTGCTTCAATGTGTCAAATTAACCGTGGGTGGATGTTTTCGTGCTGGAAGTGTTTGAATGTATTTTGGTAATAATGATAGGTCAGAGAAAAATAACCTTATTCACATAGGCCAGAACAGATCCATGCCCAGTTACAGCATAGGCCCCATTGCACAAATACCACATCAGTTTATGTTCGACTTCAAGGAACCTAGTACATAATGCCACAAGTTGTAATGGTTATGCTATGATGCATCTTAAAGCAGCAACGTCCAACATTTACAACAAATAAAACATAGCATCATTTTACAATACTTTTAACATATCCATTTCTTCATATATGGCTTTAGTATTATGGGTTACTACTTTTGTGACTCGGGGCCCTGAATGTGTGTTAAGAAACATTGAAAGTGCCATCAGCCCCAATTGATTGGCTTGATTAACCATGTTATCTGAAAGCCAGAAAAATGCTTAGGTAAAAATACCACACTAACACATGACCTAGAATACCTAAACTCTTAATACAAAACATGCTGACCTTAGACAAGTTCTGACAGCTGACCTGAGACAGGCTTTGACAAAATACCCTTCTACTTCATTGTGTTTCTAATCAAAAGTAGAAATTATTAACACATGATGTAATTTTTCGTCAAATGTAATCATAAAGAATTTTGATCTTGAACAAAGTTATCAGTATTTTTAAGAGAATTCTGTAGCTGATGTTCCTTTAACATAACTGGTTACTAAGAGCAACACTATAACAATAACAGTTTTCTCAATCTTCAAACAAATATACAAGTTTTTCAATCCTCACATAAAATATTTCCAGTCAGAATCAGCAGAAAGTGACATACAGGTTCTAGGAAAGTTGAACACAACACTTCTAGAATTCATCTGAATGTTATTAAAGGAAACCAGTGCCAGTATCCATCATGATAAATTGGACAATATCGTAGCTGATTATTACATTACAGTCCATGCCACAGTCCTCCACCTCGGCCTGTCCTGCAGTCCCTCTCTCTATCCCGTCTATCCGTGAGGAGATAACCGATGCTATTGTGTTTTTTTACCAACACCAGACACATCAATATTTGTACAAAACTGTGTGTGAACAGAAGAGTCCCACAATACAGAATCCTTCATCTTCATTACAGCGTCATTGGGCCCGGAATTGTGACCAATTTGGTCCGGAATCTATTCACAACCCTCCACCTCACCCTCCTTCCCCTCCCACAGTCTCTCTCAGTCCACAGTGTGCACGTGCTTATTTGAGAGATGCAAATAATATACAAACATTTCCATGAACACTTACATGTTCAAGACACACTATGGCTGCCATTCTGAAATTTGTTCAAAATGAATTTTGAAATTAATCTGATTCCAATGACTGTGGAGTTGTCATTGATTGTTGTCAATATCAATAATAAAATCTCAAGACATCATCTGTTACGACTATCATAAATGTCTTTGAATTAGCATTGGTTAAATACACACAATTGGTTAAAGACTCATGACTCATTACCCGGTATTGGTTAAAGACTCACAATTGGTTAAAGACTCATCATAAAGATATCTCAGTTGGTTAAAGACTCGCATCACAATTAGTTATAGGCTCACCATTGGTTAAAGACTCACAATTGGTTAAAGACTCATCATAAAAATATCTCAGTTGGTTAAAGACTCACATCACAATTAGTTATAGGCTCACCATTGGTTAAAGACTCTTGACTCACCATTGGTTAAAGAATCACAACTTACCCTTGACTCACAATTGGTTAAAGACTCATCATAAAAATATCACAGTTGGTTAAAGACTCATATCACAATTAGTTAAATGCTTACCATTGATTAGAACTCTTGACTCACCATTGGTTAAAGACTCACAGTTACATGTAGTTAAAGACTCACAACTGGTTAAAGACATCTGCACTAAGTACGAGGTCAGAGCAATTGTGACAACTGATCGTGGCCGCACTATCAGCACTGTAGTTTCTCCAGTCACGACCAATTACCCAGAATGCTCCAAGCCATATTCAATCGTCTAAGAAATCGGTCCTGACGTTCAGGTTCATACAACGCCAATAGGACAAAATTCAGGCACGATGTTATCCAAATTATTTTTAATTTGCAATTTATATTAATCAGAGTCAGATCATCTTTAGAAGGAAATACAAACACTTGAAAGCAAATTGAATTTACTGATATGGTTCAATTAGTAAAGTAGATGGTGAGTGACACCTCCACTTGAACATGCCTCAGTGGGCAGTTGATGTGTACTGTGACAAAAACACTCCCAAAAGGATCTAATAGCAAATGTCACATCTTTTTAATAACTACTAAAGGATTTTTCTCCCTCTCCATAATCAATACTAGATATTAACAGCCATGCATTAGTCATTCATGTGTGATAGTTAATCTTCTAAATGTGAAGCAGATTTGACAGTAATGAAATTTGATAAAACATTAATTGGTGATAAATGTTTTAAATAAAACAGAAATATAAATATACATCTTCCAATGAAGATATTTATATAAGTTAATGGTTTTAAATGAAACTTACTTCATTGAGAAGAGAAAAAAGTGTAAAAGTATTAAATTATTAAATTATTCTTCCTGTAAGTAAACATAGCCATTCAAATGTGAATCCCAACATCAAAGCAAGAATAACATGATTTTCAAGTGATAAAAACAATACACTAGTAAGCATGAACATTTGACATTTCTGATATAATGAGAAAATTCAATCTTCAAACAATCTATACTTCGCATCAATATATTGCGATGACAATGCACAACCAAGTCATTGAACATCGCCACAGACAAACCTGGAGGTAGTAACATTTAGACGTCTTCCTAACGCAATTTGACATGATGGACCATTATACGCAGTATGGATTGGCTTTCATACTGTGATAAGCATACCATCAACTAGTATGCAATGATGCTCAATGATTCGCAAGGACATAAAACAGGAATGATAGGCCTGAAAATAGGCATCTCTATTAATAATACAGAGAGGGCTGACCACCAGAGGATGACAGGTCATCAGTAGTCAAGGATGACCATGGACAGAAGGGAGGGAGGATGACCACCAGATGATGACTGGTCATCAGTTGTCAAGGATGACCATGGACAGAAGGGAGGGAGGATGACCACCAGAGGATGACAGGTCATCAGTGGTCAAGGATGACCATGGACATAAGGGAGGTAATTAACACTGCAAGACTGGATCTGGAGATTGCAATGCTGCAATGGTGACTACTACAAATATATGAAAATATTATTTTCTACTTCAAAACATGAAAGAAGTGTTATCATGCCCATCACATGCAATGGATGTAAAGACAGTTGGACTATGGTATTCGCCACAAGCAGGAAATGATGACAACAACACATAAAGTAGGATTACAGTATTTGCCACAAGCAAAAAATGATAACAGAAAGTAGGATTATACACTACAAGCAAGACAAGCCGATGGTGACAGCGAGATAAAGTTGAAAACACACCAAGCAAGAAATGGTGACAGCAACCAAGAAAGTAGGATACATGATCGGCTCTGGATTCCAAGAGTTGACAGATTTCTCAATTGTTTTCTTGTTTCTTTTATCCATATTTCTTGTGAAAACTAAAACTGTATTAAATGTAACTAGAGTATCAAACTCTGTTGGCATCTACAAGGCAATACCAAAATGATGTATTGGTTGGTGTACTCCAATGGGCATATTTTTAATTGTGAGTAGATGCTGGTGGGATTAGGTGGCATGGGGGTTGGATGATTGTTTGGAGGTGGACTAGGAAGGGATGAGAGGTGAGGTAGGATGGATGGTGGTTGTAGGTGCTGGTGGGATTAGGTGGCATGGGGGTTAAGGTGATAAGTGTGGTGGGGGTTGGAAGTAGTCTAGGAGATGAGGTGGGGATGGGTGGAGTTAATGGCATGGGGATGATGTTGTAAGGTGGGTGGGGATGTTGGAAGGTGGGTGGGGATGTTGAGTCATAGGTGGGGTGGTGGCTGGCGGTAGCATGAGGTTAGGATGGGAGGTGAAGCATGGCAATGATGATACAGCAGGACACTCAAAATAATCCCATCTCAAAACTCCCAGGTATTCCAGTCACAAGAATTATCTTCTCTTGTCAGTCTTGGATGTAATCATTATAAGCACATACACATGTTGATCATGTTTCAGATTGTATGATGAAAATAGGTTTCTGATCAGAAGAAGCCATTATACCATTGCTTCTACCAAGACATGCAATGCCAGATTAATCTCACTCTGGGGAAGTCTCCTACACAAACACTGTACAAAACAAATGGTTGAGCAACGTACTTGTGATGGAGCGGCTTGGATTACATGTAAAGGATGAGAAATGAGAATGAAGAGAGGCTGAAGGATAGGCATGGAGGACTAAGAAGCAAAGCAGATTAAGGATGAAGTAATGGATGAAGTAAACAGGATGAAGGATTACGTAAAGAATAACAAACTGAATAAAAGAGCGGGGATATATAACAGATGTTAATGATATTATGTATATGATGGATGACAAATAGGCCAAGATAGATGAAGGATAATATAGACAATGAAGAATAGTGAGTCTATATTTTAACATATATATATTCTATTATATACAGTATGTAATATGTTTATGGTGGGAGGGCAACCCACAATGATAACTGCAGTATGAATGTATACAGTATTCATATAAATCTTCCCTGCATAATAATTAAGTCTCCCATCATGGAGAAGCCATTTGACCATGGATGGGATTCAAACTTCAATCTTCATATTTGTAGTCCGACCTATCTCTCCCTACCTCAGAATGAAGGATGACATAAAATATAATGTTAGATAAAGGATGAGATAAAGGATAAAAGCTGGGATTAAGAGGATTAAGGATGTGAAAAAGGATCAATGATGAAATAAAGGATTATGGACAAGATGAAGCATAAGATAAAGATTACAGGATAATGTAAAGCATAAGAGATGTGAAAAAAGGATGTTCCTGACCATGAAAAAATATATATCAAGTTTAAATCTGGCTAAACAAATCACAATAAAATTCATGTACACAAACCTATGACATGTCAATATTTGAAAAGGCAGGCGTCAATACCTGGCCTGGTTAGTACGAGACGCCCCCATCATATATGTATCAATACAACAGATAGAATATAGCAAACATACCGACACCATCTCAAAGCATCATTGTATTGACAGAACGCCATGCCATCAATAACCAGAGGTAAATTGCAGTTTGCCGTGAGTAGAAACTAACGATCACATTTGTAACTTACCACTAATAGTCGGCACAGGCCAGGAATAAAGTCAATATCAACTCCACATGGGTAACGCATTCCCGGAGACTCCCTTACATAAACACAATTTTCCCAGTTAGGAATACTACCAAAGAGTTGTACGTATCAAACACACACACAGAGTTCCACTCGTCTGCTCAGGGGGAGCTCACCCTCAATCCTGGAAGTTGTTACCATTAGTTCTGTTGCTATAAACCAATAGAAGACAGCCGCTAGTTAATCCGTTGGTTCGAGAGACTTAGAATGGCTTCGTAGTAAGATATCTGAATGTTGTCCCAGAATGTTACATTCGCCAGTGCAGGAGTTTCGCAGTCAGTGCAGATCCTGTGTGAGGTGAGGAGACAGTATGACAATGCCTGGGGCTCATTTGTCTTATCGTTGTCAAGGTGACGTAAATATTTCCACTTTAAAAAAGAAAGATTATTTCAGATAAAACTTGGATGACAGGTTTTCCAATCTGTCTTCAATTTATAACTGTTTCATTCATCTTCCTTCAGCTGTCCTCTGGTTATTTCAGCATGTCTCCAACTTACACATGATTAGAACCAGTTTTACAGATGAAGCGATATTCATGATAAGAACCATGCATTGTCCTCATCTAACACTCAGCACAAAAAGCAACTCACAAATTCAAACCATTCTCCCATGAATAAGGCCTCAATGCATTGGTGTATTCCATTTTACTTATCCTATTGTCTGGAATATACTGTGTACTGTGATGGATGGTTTGTGTAATAATTTTCCCATACACTACAAAGGCGGACGTCGGTGGAGGCAAGTGAACCAGCCCTGACACACGCTGAACGCTGGATAAGAATATACTGTTAAACTCCCAGCTCCATAGACATCAATCCCTGCCTAAGAGAGTACCACATCGCTTCAAACACCGTGGCAGTAGTGTTAGAACTCGGTGGTATCATCACCAACTGAATTCACACAGGGCATAGATAAATGCCTTACAGTGATGTATAGTTCGTGTGACAAAAATGGAAATTGAGCGTGATAAGAAGCAATAGTCACATGTATTCAGTAAATGGGTTGCAGGTTGCAAAGCAGACAGTTTGTGGTCAATACTAGGTCTGGAATAATGATGACACGGCACAATGAGGGGATGTGTAGTGTTATCTTGACAGTCGGCACGTGGGCATGGTGTGAGGATATTAGAGGACAAACAGACAGAAATGTATACCTGTATGTATCGAGGGAGAGAGAGAGAGAGAGAGAGAGAGAGAGAGAGAGAGAGAGAGAGAGATAGAGAGAGAGAG
>JAUTBV010172341.1:0-23802 GCA_032361325.1 Lepetodrilus fucensis | reverse complement strand
ATACAGTGGAAAATACCATTTACAACCAATCCAGGGCCAGAAATCCCATCTATGCTGTACTGACTTGGGTACGAAACATCCGTCTGGCGGCAAATTCAAATAATTTAATGGTTTATAACCTTTAACAACGATATTTAAAAACATAAATCTAAAACAAACATCACTGTAGATCTATATAAATCTAGGTATATAATTCTTGTTATTTACCATAGCATAACATAAAATATGACGTACGATACTTTGTTACAACAGCCACGTGCCATTGTTTACGCAACGACGATGTAATATATATGCAGCCTCGTTTCCCAGCAAGGAGTTAACTCCTTATAAGGGAGACACGTAAGTAAGTTTGAATGACAAGACAGGGCGGGGCCACGTGTCAACAAATATGTACAACAATATATTGTTGAACAATGTTGGCGTGAGAACATAGTATGAGAACTATTGAGTGCACTTCATTCAAGGTTATTTAATCAATGGACGATATAATACATGATGTATATATCCCGTACGATGCATACTATTAGATGGATGAACGAATAACTGAATTAATGAATGAATGTAAAGATATATATTATATTGCCCGCCGCCCACTATATATGTATGCAATATAAGAAAATATAATTCTCGGAGGTATCACTATTGTTAAACTGGTCAAAGCATGTACAATTTTGACTAAAAGTGATATATTTAATTAGTTTTATATCCCGAGATATACTATTATGACGAAAACTGTATTATGTTATTAATGTCCACACATTAATGAATGAGTATGTGTAACTCTCTACAACCAGGCCCCCGTTTCACGACGGTGTCCTAACTAGTTAGGAATTCCTAACCCGAGTTATCACCTCCTAAAGTGTTTCACGACCATGCCACAAGTCATATCCCTTCTTAAATCGTCATCTAACCTGGTCCCCGTTTCATGACGGTGTCGTTAGGAGTTCCTAATTAGTTTAGATGCCGAGATAAACTGGGTCATAGCTTTAGGAACTCCTTACTTTAGGAGGCCGTCGTGAAAAGGGGGTCTGCTAACTAAATCTCTTTTATCTGTGAAAGCTGTTTTATTTATAATATGGATGCATTAATTACCGGGTAATTGACTTCAGGACGAATATTATGTCTGGGTCCTTCGAAGGCATTGCACACGTTGTACACCTTTTCGATGGCTTTTCTCTGTTTCTTTAGCTTTTTCTGAAATGTACATCAGGACATACATGGAAATAATGTATTGCAACAATGAACGTTTTCTATGTAGGCTACTGGGCCCTGCTATCTTTTAGTGTTTACTAGTAGGCTACTCTCTCAACTTACACGTATTCTTCCTAAAATAGACAGCTAAATGAATTTACCTGCAACTCGTCTTCGTCTTCCTCAACATATGCCAAACATCCAATGTGTCTTTTATTCTTCTCGGATCCCCCAGACCCCTGACAAATAGGCAACATTGTAGAACATTAAATGCCAACATGGTTACTAGCTAGCTTGAGATTCCTCTAGCCTTCCCTGGACATAAAAATATTTTCTATATAGGAATGTTTATGGTCAGCTGGGAAGGCTAGAGGGATGTAGAGCTATGGTTACGAACTTACCAGCATTATCTAAGATGAATCTTATGTGCATGTAGGCCTATATCATGTCTACATATCATTAAAAGGTTATGTATAGATGTTATTGTAGTGCTAATGTTGACAGCCGAGTTACAAGTCCACTGACTGTATACTGTACTCTCCTGAGAGGAACTCCAATCCTGGGAAGAAGCAGATTTACGGTGCAGTAGTACGGACGGTCAATTATCCCAAGGATTTCGGAGATAGTTTTGGTTGGTAGTTAACATGGTCGGATCTAGAACTTCATGGGCACACAGCTTGGTTTGTATATACCTCATGTTGAAGTCAGACAATTAATATATTAATGACATCAGTGCTTCTAAAGCCCACCGTACACGGCGAGCATCGGGCTGAGCAAAGTGTGTGTGTGTGAGAGAGAGAGAGAGAGAGGGAGAGAGAGAGAGAATCTTTGTCTGATTGATTATTATGATGTGGAAGCATTGGCAGATGATAATTAATAGGATATTTAATAGGAACTTGAAGCAGCTAGTTTACCTGCGAACCTATATTCTGGATATCCAATTTAACAGCCTATATAGCATGCATGAACATAGTATTACTTGCATCTTTGGACACTATTAAATTAATTCTTCTTGTTGTATATAATTCAATCTATCCTCAGCAAAAGCTTTATTTACAAACATTGTACATCGCAAAATACCTATTATTATAATATTGTTTATAAATTACTATATGAAGCGAGTTGTATAGAATCTAGTGCGCTTCAACAATGATTTAAATGTATACGTAGCTTATGATGAAAAGTACTATATCTACCTATATAATTCTTGAACGCATTCATTATTTCCTTAACTAGCATCTACAGCTGAAATAATATTAAATATGTTCTGAATGTAACACAGACAGTTGCACGTGTCCATAAGGCCATCGATAAACTATTACTTGGCGATACAGTGTCCTCTTGTAAATATTATTGTTCCATCTCACTGCATGAACACTCCACACCATGCATTTTAGCAACAATCAAGCTCCGTAGTTATACCATATACTAATAAAAACTGCATACATATTCTCAAGCTACATGTGTATTTTGCTTCTATAGCCATGAATTTCTTGGATGTGGTATTTGTTCTCCATATTGTAAAATTAATTCCATTGTCCATTGTCGTCAGTGATGAAGGTGCGTTCGGGTGAGTGTAAGACGAAGGTTCCAGTTCTCCAGTCAATGATGAAGTAGAAGGATGATGAGTGAAGTGTACGATAGTCAGAAGGTCTTGGTCCGTTAACTCAGGTCATCAGATGGTAGAGTGCTAACGATCTACAGGTTATAACAATGTTATAATCAGATATAGTAATGGTGTATCTATTTTCAGGACTATATTTCCAGACTCCAGGCGCAAGTAATTCTGTGAAGGGCGCAATCTGTCCTTTGATAACAAGCATGTCCTCAGAAAATCATTGTCTTCGTGACTGACGCTAGAATACAGTTGTCAGTTAAATCTGCAAAGGATGAACATAACTTGTTAGTTTCCGGAATATTAGTAAACGATTTTGCAATTTCAACAGTTAACACGATTTAATTCATTTGTAGGAGAAAAGTGCCATCTTACCATGATTAAATGAGCGCATTAACAAATATTAAAATATTAAAACATTATATTAACAGGAAGGATACCATATTAGGTTGAATCTATTCTAAACTGGTAGCAAATTAATTAAGTTTGGAAGTGAAAACAAACTACTTGTGTGGACAATCAAATGTATACGGTAGTACCGTATTTTCATGGAATAAGTAAGGCTAGTAGACCTATATTCTTCCTCTAAACAACCATGTTGCTTACTTAATTTACAGATGCTATGTAGGCAGTAAGCACAGTGGTCTGTGTATCAAGGATGACCTATATTCTGTCATAATGCAGGTGAATACTACTGAACACTGCATGCTATACTAGTATACTATCAGATGAAGATGCATTGTAGGTCTATACTACCACAATAAATACAATTGTTATTGGGCCGAATAGGACCCTGTGAGGGAAAGCTATTGGTTTAATACATGTCATTAGCATAGTACAACTACATGTATATTAGAATTAGTTAAAAACACAGATACTTATTATGTTAGTGGAGAAGGTATTCAGAGAAGGTATTCAGAGATAGATCAGAATTGTTAAGAGTTAAACCAGCAGCCAATTCAATTGTTTCCACTCACCTCATACTCATACATGTCATGTATAATGCACTTGATTATTAATTAATCCGTTTATACGGTATACCATGTAGAACAGCAATCTAATACTAGAGTTAAAATCCTTTCTCATGTATTCTAATTTCCAACGCAAAGTCTCGTTATTGGAAAGTAAATGGACAGAAGTATGGTGTCGTGTTAATTATATTATAATTAGTAGTACATGTAATAACGACGTGCTATATATAGTCTTTGGTTTACATTGGTGTGTCAGTTGTGCAATGGCATCATGCTGTAACGAGTTAGAGTATATGATCACACTTGTTAATAACAGCCAATTATCCTAATTATTTAACTGTTAATTGTTTATTAATTATGATTAATAGTGTTTGTTCCATTGGTACTTACCACCATTTTGACAGTGCAGCATCAGAATCATTTGGCCACAGAATGATGTTGTGAAAATTATGTCTTGGTCGGTTGGCGCAATATGTTATGATATGCATAGATATTATCGCCGTTCTATACTGCTAACTAAACGATATTATGACCGAGTCTATATATATATGTTCGTATATAGAATACGCGCGTGCATATGTGCTTGCGTGTGTGTGTTTGGCCGTCCCGTGTATATTTGGAGATGTTCATCAGACCATATACGCGATTAACACGTGATTGGGTTAACCGCAGAATTCTACAGAAAACATGTATTATCAACATGTTTCTCGCCAAAGAGATAAAAACTTAAAATTATAGAAAATGAAAATAGGTAAAAGTATAATGAAAAACCAGAAAATATAGACCTAATTAGTATCTATTTCTTGACATTAAAATAAAATAAAGCTGAAATAACTAAAGACAAAATATAACGTTTTAAAGGAGAAAATAATCTATAACTGATCAAGTTGTAGACAAAAGCAATAAAACTATTTTAAAAAGGACCCAAATTATTTCCGCGTTACCTCAGTGTCGCCATGGTTTATACGGCCTCTGCTAGAACCAATGGAAGCATGTCCACCCTCGTTATCAGAGAAACCTATGTTCACGAACTGAAATTAAATATGACCATCTAGTTAAAGCGATATGACATGCCAACTCAGAGAGAGAGAGAGAGAGAAAGAGAGAGAGAGAGAGAGAGAGAGAGAGAGAGATAGGGAGAGGGAGGGAGGAAGATAGTGTAAGAAGGGGTACATAGTGAATAATGAATGCATTAAAGTTACGGTTTACCTGCATAATGGTAATGTTCAAGGGTGTTGGTAGTATCCTTTATGACATGATATTAAGATATTAATTTATTTATTATTTTTAAATCATCGAAAAGGACTTTGTCCATCCTCGTCTTTGAATCATGACAATACATGGGCATATTAATAAATAAATAAAATATGAATGGAGTGTGTACAACAAAATACTAGTAGCAAATGTACCTGTGATGATATTCCGGGTTCCCCATTTCCGTCATCTCTGATCAACTGCTGTTTTTGGATGTCAGGGAACCGATCATACATGATGGGGAGGGCGATAACACGTGAGCATTCTGAAACAGAATGTATAAAGGCAGTTCCATTTATTTGCAAACTGCGATCAGTCAAATATTTCATGTATTTGAGAATTATTCGCCATGTATAGAACTAAAAGGAATGTTTTGTTTAATTTAATACTTCCAAGACATTAAAATGTTATAATAGGAATGTCCCTTTACTCTTCAATAATGCCAACAGAACACAAACCTAGATCTAATATATTTAGACTGAATTATTTAAAAGCAAAGATGGTCTCATTTAGATAATGAAGACGTCCCTACTACTTTCCTAGGCCCTGGTGTGACCGTGTAGTGATAATGCTTCGCTATGCATACAGTTGAGTATAGCGAAGCATTAATAACCATTATGACTACCCGGCCATCCTTCCGAGTACCGAATGTTGGACTGACAATACTATTAGTACGTAGTTGATTTGCTATACGTCGTACGAGTTTACATAATAGAAGAGAATATTATACTAGAATACTAGAAAAGTGCGTTTTACCTTGCTCACTTTCGTTATTCCTCAGTGCATTTGTAGACAAACCCTGCAAATAAGTAAATAAATGTACTGTTGTTTTCCTTAACCCACGTTCTAATTCAACGAATACAACTTGTATAACAGACAATGTTATTGTGTCAGATGAATCCGGTTTTATTTATATTTAATTCAGAAGAATATGATAGATATTATGTTTCTATTCGTGCCATGTTTATGGCTAGGTAGTGACAGTGTCATTACCGTCTCAAGTAACACTATCAGTACCCGGCGATAAACATGGCCTAGTAATGGATTGCATTTAATGAATATTCTACTTTGATTGCAAGGACTCTACCCTGGTTTATTGTATTTCGTAGGTTTCTTACCAGCACGTATGAATTGTTTGATCTTGTGGCATTAACTGCTTGCATTGTGGAATTTGATATGGAATCTCTTTTCTTCCGAGTTTTCATTTCCTTGTAAGCCACTCTCACCTGCAATATAGGAATAATAATAGATACTACTGGCCATTTTAAGCTAAATGTAGCCTGGTGTGATATAATATCTAGATGCTCCTACTGGTTTCTGCCAGCGGGGTTACCACTTTGGTTCATTCGGTACTAAGAGCATTGGAGCCAAAGGGACATCCCTGCTGGTCGAGATCAGTAAGAGCATCTTATATCATACCCGGCTACATATATACATAATTCGGAATGGTAAACATTGTATATTAATATATAGCCTACAGTAGGGATCCACCAGACGCATGTTCAGTGAGTAGCCTACTCTTTCAATAATACACTATATGACATTGTGTCGCCGTGGAAGAAGCCACTAGCCCAATAGGGCTTACTCTAGAGGATGGCATATATACATCCATTTCAATAGTCAGTATACTTGCTGAAGGGATGCGTATGACATGGTACAAAATGCATGCAAGTGTACATTTATAAAAACCGATGGTATTATTTTATTGAGGATAGGGTATACTTACATTTGATGTGCAGCAGTGAAACACAAATATGAATACACCCTGAAAAGAAGTGGGTACAAATATGAATACACTTAAAAATGCGTATAATTAATATTGCGCCACTTCCATTCTGGAAGAGCTATGCTAGACTTTCTAGAAAGAGTTCTTCTATATATTGCAACGTGCACGTAAGCCCGTATGTTGGACTAACTATTGGACACAATTCGAGTAACTAGTGCAACATAAAGCCAGGAAAGACAAAGAAACACATAATGTAATACGCCAGCAAATGAGCAAATTCAATGCATTGACAGAAAGCACGGACTCAATCAAATATAGAATGATGTAATATTTGGTCAGCCACGATAGCCTCGTAATGTCATGCATACTAAGAGGCGGAACAGTTCAAGGGTTAATTATCTTCCATGATATAAGAGAAATAATATTCAATGCGGCTTTAATCTAAAATTAAAAAATATACATTTAAAACAAAATAGCGTCCAAGGCTGGTGTACACCCGGAGATGTGTGAAAATAAAGATATGACCGACTTTCCAATGGCAACGCTCGATAATTATTATGCTGTAGCCTACTATACGTATTACTACGAACATTTCTTGATGGACTACTATATAATATGTGCGATGAAGCTGCGGTAAAATGTTACATAAGTTGAAATGAAGCTTATATTGCATAATTCCCATGGAAAGTTGTTGGCGTAAGCATATAATTCTTTAATCGCAATTTACATGCGTAAACAGTGGAGCTTTCAAAAGGTTGCTCAACTTCCTAGGTAAAGTTAACTCGTTTCTATGCAGTATGCGTAGCGATGTGAATATGTGAAACGGATTCGCTTAAACCTTTCATGCAAAGTTCAATGTGAAGCATGCAAACAGCACCACTCCTCAACAGGTGTACGCATGTAAGCGTGATTGTAAGCGTACATGTCAAAAGCAGTAAAGAAATGTATTGTAAACTACAATGTAGCACATTATGCGTACTTTAATAAAGTGAATTGTCTGCAATGTGCTGTAATTGTTGGCATGTTATACATGTACAGAACTATACAAGTTGAGATTGTCTGTATGTACCTGTAATGTGTTTGCCACTGCGAAAATATATTGAAATACGATGACATCTATATTGACAGCAAAGACACCAAACACCCACGTGACTCCAATAATAGGCAATATGACTCCCAGAGCCCGCGCGATGTATCTGTGAAAAAGAAATCAATCACAATGACGACAGTGTTATTTAAATTTGTATCTCAATTAAAAACTATTTATACCAGAACTGCTTATTCAATATGGATTTGTTTAAACTTTAGATTAATTCTAACAGGCTTATTGGTGACGATATTTATTATTGTATATTATTTTATTCGCCTACCATTTCCTCATTTTGATTCCTTTGCCTTTCCTCTTACCATTTATTCGATTTTCGATAAGATTAGGAAATGATACTGAGTTAGTAGACTTATACAATGGATATCACAATCTGTCACCATGTAATGTGTTGCTGAATACTAGTAATCCGATCATTAGGTTTTGAAGCATAGGATAATCACCATTGCGCACCCCCACCAGCATGCGCGCACACGCACGCACACACACACACACACACACACACACACACACACACTCGCTCTCTCTCTCTGTCTCTCCCTCTCTCCCCACTCTCTCTCCCTCTCTCTATCTCCCCCTCTCTCTCTCACTCTCTCTCCCCTCTCTCTCTCCCCCGCTTTCTCTCCCCCTTTCTCTCTCTGTCTCTCCCTCTCTCCCTCTCTGTATCTCCCCTCTCTCTCTCACTCTCTTTCTCTCTTTCCCCTCTCTCTCTTTCTCTCTCCCTCTCTATCTCCCTCTCCCTCTCCCTCTCCCTCTCCCTCTCTCTCATGTAAGCCTAAATACTTGCTTTCCGTGCTTAATGTTGTCCTCGTTGAGCATCTTCATTCGTTTTCGTCTAAACATCTTCCTCAATGCAACGACCAAGATGACGAAGTTTACCTAGTATGTGATAGAAAAGTAGTAGTTAAGATATATGGCTGACCTTTTCAACTTTTCTTACCTGACAAGCGTGTAGTTTTGACAGGTGAAAGATGCATTCTTCAATACGACATAAATATCATTATAATATTTATATTTTTAAATGTTTAACATCTAGGCTTATTTTATATGTTTATTAATGCACTAGTTTACACCTACCGCTATTATTATCAGCACAGGAGCCACAAACGCCCATAATATGCTCCTTTCTGTTGACAACCAGCAACTGCAGAGTATAAGAACAATCTTTATTAATAATAATAATGTTGTTATTATTAATATTAATACCATTATTATTAGTATTTTTAGTATTACACACACACACACACACACACACACACACACACACACACACACACACACACACACACACACACAAACACATTAATATAACTGTCCTTGCTTGAAAAATCCCTGGACGCTACTTTATATAACATTTACTTATATTAATGAAGGAATATTCCGATATTCTATAATGGTGATGCATGACATGTATACATATAAATATTCACAAATGTTATACTTAATACTTAAGCTAGGCATATGTTAGTATCTTACTAGCGTTGTCCGGTGTAACCCTCTGGCTTGACCACTCCCAAGGTAACTCCAACCACCAGAGCAGGGGTTACTGTAAGCAAATGCCAAGACTGAAAGATGACATCGATCCCTTCTTTGCACACATACACACACGAAACCTCCTGTACATGTGATATAGACTCTACTCTAGCTATTTGTGACACTCACCCCACACCATGATAAGAAGAGACTTGAGGTATGATGTAAAACTGATGACGACAACGATGGAGATGAAGAGATGGACGCCCTCCGCCAACATCACAAAAAATACAGCCAAGAAGGAGTAGTGGAGAAGTGCCGCAAACACAATACACACGTCCTGTAAGCATACGTATAGATGGCATCAATGGACATGGTCTGGCCTCGAGGTTACGAACACTTTTTTTTAGCACGATTCCATCCTCAACTCAAAGTTTTGTTCACAAGTCCCTATATGAAAATTGAGATTGAGTCAATTTTTCAAAAAATAATATCCAAAAATAAATAAAATCGAAAATCTTCCACGAAAACGTCTCTGGCAAGGACTTGACCATGAATTCGTAGTCTACTCAACACGTTTCGTAATCGCGGAGATGTAGGGATGAAACTATCATCATCTGAATTCAAAGCTGTACTGGCATATACATATAGACGGGTTGCCAATGTTTGGTACCCTTTGTTCGAAATTATAATGGTGTACGAAGTCCGAAGCGTTGCTCAAAGATTATATTTTGTATTTTTAGTATTATTTTTTAACAGTATTCCAGGATTCATAAACAGCTAGCTTAATGGCTTAACGCCACGTAATTCCCCACAGTACATATATATAGTAAACGTATAGTACCTTGTTTTCCGTGAGTGTCACGCCTACGAGGAACAACGTGTAGCTGATGATGAGAAGGACACAGAGGTGCATTAACAGCACTGACTTGATCCGCGCTACCTGGCTCTTTACTAAATACCTGAAACAGGAATAAATCAATATATTAATCATGTAATGTTGACGTAGTCTTCGAACACATACTGTCAGTGAAAACTTCTCCACGTTATAGTCCACTAGTTGTGTTTATAGTAACTTGGGACATAGTTATTTAACTTTATCTGAAATATGAAGAACATATAATCGATAATGGATGGTCAAACATATGTTGGAAAGCTAGTAATTTCAAAAGTTTTAAAATGCGTTAGAGCCATTATTTTCGGATTATTTATAAACCTTTTCCAAAAGATTTGACGAAAACACTTTAATATCGGACTAATTACAATGTTCAACGTCTTTACGTAGTCTTTATGCTAAATATGGAAATATTGTAAACATATTTGCCTTTATTTTCATTATTTTTTAATTGGTAGTCCTACACGTATGTGTATCACATATCTCGTATATATAGCACTTACTTCCATAGCATACAGTATACGATGATTGTCAGCAAGAGGAAGAACAAGGAAATGGCGATACCTATCATTGAAATAATGCCCAAGATGAAGGCATCCTTTCCTCCCTGCAACATCAATAGAAAGCACGTAATGCACTAGGGCACTAAGTCAATGTTGTTTGGGACGTAATAGTGTATAATATATGCAATTTGTATATGTAATATCAGCTGTATAATACCTTTTACCTTGTCGTTAAAGTTAGCTCGAGATCCCTCTAGCCTTCCCCTCTGACCAAACCCATAAAACAAGTATCTTATGGTCAGAGGCATCCTCGAAAACACAGGTCATTATGACTACACTAACCTCCGTCAGATTTGACGGAGGTTAGTGTAGTCATAATGACCTGTGTTTTCGAGGATGGGTCAGAGGGGACGGTTAAATCCAGGAATCTCAAGTTACGTTAAATATTGATCTCAATTTATAGGTAAATTGGACAGTCGTGCAGCTCGTGGCATAATACATACGTTTCCAAACATCTTGTTAACGACTACTGAGTACTGACTGTGATATAGTATATTAGCCTACGTGACGGGGGCATCAGTTGAAACAAACTACTGGACTTGCAAACTTGGATTTGAATACGAGGAACGTATTTATTAACAGTTAATATACCGGTTGAACTGGGCTCATAAGAATGGCGAAGTTTGTGGTGTGGTTGCAGCCGCATTTGATGACGTCGTCCTCGCGGTCTACTTCATAACATCCATTAGAGGACCACTTCATGTCTGAACGATCCCTACAACACACACCTTCAAATGACGGCTTGCTTGACATTAGAAACGGTACATATTATTGTTATTCCTAAAATTCATTTCACAATTTGACTAGTAAAGCCGTCACTGTTTGTTGTCATAGTTCATGGTCAAACCAATTATTCCTGAAAGTATGTACATTTGATTTGTCTATACATGTATTTTAGGCATCAAGCTACATTTTCCCGCAGGTCCCAGTGGTTTTCATAGTTGTTCATATTAAATTTTGATTATATGCCTTTAGATTACATACCGGTATGCTACCCATGTGTTGTCAACACTGCACTGAATCAATTATTTATAGAAAATATGCTATCAGGTCATTACTAAAAAGCAGAAAATCGTACATTGAAAAAACTCACTAAAATGGTGGTTACTTTAATATGAAATATAAAAACTTACGAAGAAGTGTAATTGAGAAAACTGCATAACGCTTCTGAATTCGTCCTCTGAAATAACAGACAAAATAGCAGGAGTTACGAAGTGGTTAATTCTTCTATTCAGCATTCTCTACAACACAGTCCCAATTTACTGAGTCCTTCTTTCGAGGATTGTAACAACTGAAAGCAACAGTGCCACATACTAATTCATTGCATTTTAACTACCACATACATTTACATAAACAATATTCATTCATGGGATTGGAATGTTTCGACCCCCTGCTGGATTAGGCACAGGTACAGCTCTTTTGTGCATCTTCGGTTGCCTCCAGCATGAGAGAGACGCTGATCAATATAACGTAAATTACTAATAGTAACTTACGTTTACATGCATCTTTATGTACAGAGGTGGGCTGAGTCTTACAGCCTGTGGGTATACGTGGAATGACACCACACGAGACACAACATCTGGCTTGGACGGCATCTGGGCATCACCGGCAACAATTATAATGCCACTGTGGATAGAATGGACGTGGCATCTATGTGATAAGGCAATAGTTGTGATTCTTATGGCACTATAATCACAGGGAGCCAGTTTAATTAAAATAAGATCAGCTGGGCAGAGATCCGATTTTAATAAGATTGATAGGGAGCAAATACAATGACTTTATAGTGTGCACACGTCTTGATTAAATGGTACAGTCAGACCCAGTTATACCGGACACTTCCGTTGTTGCTAAAATCTGACCGGTAAGCGAAACAACCGGAGAATATACTCAATTTGTATAGTAGATTAGACGAATTATTCCATTTTTTTTTAGTAAAGGTGGGATCTCAAGTGTTTTAGGATGATCTGAGGCCGCTGCATCCGAAAATGATAGTTCCCCAATTTAAATTACGTCTTGTTTATAGACATCACTGCCTAAATTGTAGAAGGCTACTGCGTGCAATTGCTATTAGCTTCAATGACATTACTTTCAGATCGTGTTATTCTGTTAAAGCATAATTAAGTAAACATTAATAAACTAAGATAAACTAGATCTATTCGCAATCGTACCTGATTTTTGACATTCCTTTTTTAGTATCCATGTCCTCGATGTCTCGTTTGTTTATTTTAGATTCAATGTTTCGATAGATGACGCCACTATACCAAACATGTGTTCCATCTGTATATGGTGAACATGAAATGCGACATTAGATACAAAGTTGAGGTAAAAATGTTAACCTGTCTAACAGTTAGATAAGGAATAGCCGTTACGTTCAAACGTACGCAACCGTATTATTAACTGGGTCCTGTTCCAAAACGAACTCGATCGTAGCGTTAAAAATACGAACAGGAACTCTTTCTCTCTTAGTACTACGATCGTTCTGTACATTGGGGCATGTCACAAATACCGGAAACCTTCGTAACAGGTAGATCTATTCGCAATCGTACCTGGATTCCAATATTTATGGCAGGCACCTCTGTTCTGTATTTCTGAATTTCACTGCCAGACATGAGGACTGGTAAGTCTGAGAAGTTACCTGTCCTCTTACATGTTGGCCAGTGATCGATGATATACATCTTGAAAAACGAACAAAAAGTAACACGACTTGCGGGCGTGCAAGGATAAAACGTTATCCGTCCTCACTGAAAATAACCCGTCGCGGGCGTGCGGACGGGCTCTATTTTGAACACTGCAATGGGTTCATAAATTAATAATTATCAAACATAAGTATATAATCGGTCAAGCTCGGGCTACTTCCGCTTTACTCCATGATACACTTGGAGGCAGTCCTGAGCGAGTACATAGTACTAAATACAATGTTTGCACTTACTTGGTACGTTTGGGAAAGACTGCTTCAACATCTGAACTGATGTTGTTCGCTCGGATATCCATGCCGGTAAAACATTGGCAGATGGGAAATTAATGTCTTCTTCATTAACAGAGCGTATCTGTAAAACTGCCCAAAGAAGATCGTAATGTCATACTATATAAAATAATTGCATAAAATACATAATACGGCGAATTTACATCTTCATTAAACTTGGTATACAGAACAACGACTCCCTAAAATAGACATATTTATATCAATAATTACATAGCATATGGGGATGAAGTAAAATTGATAACGTTGATTACTGTTGACAGATCCTCTCAATGCAAGCTGTATTCATGAGTAGCCCTAACAGTAACTTATGAGGGTAGCTTTAAAGCATATGTTAAATGATATAATTCTAGATTAACACATTATCAGAATGACATAATTCATCTACATGTCAATATTTAAGCCGTTGTAAATTATAGCTATAATTTGTTATAGGGGAATGGCAGGTGGGTTTTCTTACATATTTCATCCGTCACGTATGTCATGTTATAGGATGTGTCCGATGCAGTGTTGGCCATGCTAGCCATTGTCTGTGCCACCAGGTCGTCAACTGACATCAGCATCGAATTTGGTCCTCGCAGGTCCTGAAAACAACATATAATTATATACAGTACTTTACAGGTCATGCATAGGTATTCTATGTCATAAGGACATAAAACTAGGCTTAGGCCTACATATACTTATTAGAATGATCTATATATAACGCAATGGTAGAACATGTGGACTTCCGGACCAAAGGTCACCGGTCCCGTCCTGGGTATTATCCTTTCACAAAGCTCTCTTTAGACATGTATTAGCTATCGACAAGCATAGTGCTATGGTCTCTTAGCGGATACGAGAGCTTTGTGAAAGGGTGTCCTGGATGCCCGACCAAAAAAGTCATACAAAAAATAAACGAGTTTTGCAACCTCTGGGCCTGTTGTATAAATGGTCTGCCAGCTCTCAATTCTCAAGATACAATATTATAACAGAGAAGACTTAGTAGCATCTATTGCCCGTTGAATCGATCATTTCCAACATCACACCAGCATAGCACCTGTGGTCAGTGTTTTTATCTATCAATTATAAGTATTGGAATGTAATTACCATTTCTTTAAGCTTACTCCACTTCGTTCCATCAGCTTTCAAAATAGCATTTGCTACATCAAGACACGCCTGAAATAATACATAACATTGCGCATAAGAATACATGGTAGCAAGTAAGAGAAGCAGGTGAGCATTGCACAGTGCATTGCATAGTAAATGTATTTCAGTGAATGGGGTCGTGGTAGGTATCTAAGGCACTACACTGCAAGAACAACGAGACATGGCAATGTATACTTAAAAGGTTAGTCTCTGAATGTATAGACAGTTTAGTATTAAATAAGTAAATGTGGATTACATGTGCCTAATGCCTGCTCTACACATGCAACAGGCCTTGGTATGTATAAGTTAAGAACATAACTTGCAATTGTGTGATAATATTACTCCACAGCGGGCATGCAGTTCAGGAACGTAAAAGTGATATATGATTTATTAAATAAACACACTACTTCTCCGAAAGGAGTATATGAAACAGAGGATCACTCCGATTCTGGGATTCGAATCCGAGTTTGCTGGATTGTTTTACCGACGGAATCAAAGGGGTAATTAATCCCTCTGGCTGAGACCAGTAGGAGCATATTGTATCTCACTCGGGTACATACACACAATATTGTAACACTATTTAAGGTAACTACCTCAAGCAAAGATTTCTCATCCTGAGTTCTGTTGTATGTTCGCGAGATTTTCTCCAGATATCCAAGAAGCAGGTCTATGTCTAGAGCGGTCAGCTGGTCAGTGTTGAGAGGCAGGATTGCGCTAAGCTTGCCACTGAGGTCATCTTCCGGGTAGCCGTCCTCAATATTCTGCAGCTGTAAAGGGAGGTTAGTCCTTGTCAAAGACACTTCTGGCAATCCATTTGACTTTACTCTATCAATAATTAACTAAACAACATTTTTACAAAATGGAAGCAATAACTTAATTAATGAGGATTTGAGATTTTCTTAATGGAGTAGAGTGATATAATCGAAATCTATGTGTTCACAGGTTAATATTTAAAGGAAAGCGTCCTTACAATTTTGACGAATTCCTCCAAGGATTTGTTCCGACATCCTGAGTCATAGTCGACGGCCGTCCAACTTCCGGTGGAGTTGCAACTACGAGTAGTCGTTCCTGGAATACACGGGAAGTAAATTTGGAATGAATAAAGTGATTGCCATAAGAATTAAGGATGCCAAATACAATAGTATAAATAGTTTAAAGTATGTGTACGTAACGTGGTTCAGAGACTGAATGTTTGTCTTATAGCGTTATCCGTTACATTTCTATTTCATTCCGTGGTCCTTGTCAAATACGTTTAGTGGCAATAATTAAGAAGTTAAAAATTATAATTACATGTATATATATTTTTGGACAATTTAGCAGTGAATTGAAGTTCCCATATTTTACAAAACAAAAAATGTGAAAAGATCATTACAATTGAAAGGATTCAAATGAAACGTCTTTGACAAGGAATAATTCAGATTGGATTATGATGGGACGAGAAAACGTGTTTAACCATCACTTTGAAATCGTCCATACTTTAGTGAACAGGCATAACATAACGCTCATTTAATAAATGTCATGCTTCTGTGTACTGCAGAAGTGAATGCATTATGTTGTCATCTTACCTTTATATTTGTCAGGACATTTGGATTTCGCCACTTGACCAGTCGGGGTCTCTGGCCAAACCACGCCACGGTCATCGGTGATGTTCGGACAGGTCAGTGTGTCTTTGAAAAGTAATGTTGTTAAATAATACACAACACGTGGAAATAAAACCCGGTATCACCCATCCTCGAAAGAATGGCCATTATGACTACATAAGATCCGTCAACCAATTACTGGGGTTTATAAGATGATAATGACCGGGAGAATAGAAATATCGTATTTACACGTAGCTTAGTGATTTAGTCAGTTAGTAGTTCTAAAAATAGCATTTTAAAATAATCATCACTTACTGCAGTACTCGTATCATCCTTCTTGCAAATGATTTATATTAATCTATTGAAAGCAACGAATTATACACGCATTGCGGGTATACTATATATAAAGTAACCGCACATTTCATAATTACATTGTGTTACAAACCTTCGGGGAATACCTTTACCACAACATCTTTGGAGAGGAATGTTTCCATTTTATGCCTCCATTCACAGTAGTAAGTCGTGTTCATCGTCACGTTTGTCAGCGTGTAATCCAGATAGAACCCTATGAACATTAATCGTTAAATATGAAGTCTCCAATGCTCAAACATGCAACTGTCCAGTTGTTTGTTTGGTAAAAAAAATGTAATAAGTGATACACATTACTGTAGGCTATTATTGCACAATTATTTCTTAAAGTACGGAACAATATTCTTTTTTAAATAAAGAACAATATGATAAATTATTACGAACAAATTCATATTCGCATATGCAAATACGTTACACGTTTACCTGTACTCTCTGCAACAATGAGTGACTTTTCAGCTCGTTCTTTTTTTACCCATCTGATGTTTCCATTAATCATGCTATTATTGGGTTGTTTAGAGCAGGCCAGGTTGACCTCTTGGCCTTTCCGGAAATACACGACCTCTGGTTTGACCGTCACCCTCGGTGCTGTTACAACGGTCAATTGCCGTGCCCGTTTGTGAGACTTTACGTCAAAACCGGATAATGTGCACATGAATTGTCCTGTAAACACACAACACATCCTGCAATAGCTACCAGTACCTTTAAAATACAATTGTGAAATTATATTAACTTATTTGACAAGGACTATCTTTAGATAAGTAATTAAATACCGAAAAAAAATATACATGAAAGTCAATCAGTAGTGTTTGTGCCTATAGTATACCGCATTCATCTGGTAATTTACTTATATATATATATAATGCTACTTCTAGGCGAAAAAGTATCCAAAATATTTTACAACAAATTTAATCCTGAACTTAAAGATCCTTAAGCACACACATTCACTCGTTCAAAGTCAAGTAGGCCTACCTGTATCTCTCATCAGAATGGGTCTGAAGCTAAACACTCCCAACCAGTATATGCCTTTTTGTAAAGTCTTCGCTTCAAGGCGGCTGCCCTTTACCGTGGTTACCAGTTTGTTAGACAGAGACCACCTGATGGCTGGCTTTTTAACAACGTTACTTAATCTACAGAAGACATCTACGTTGGTGCCATTCTGGAGCACGCCTGATAGAGACCCATCTATGGTCAGGCTAATCTGCCACTGAATAGTTCCTGTAAATGTAGAATTTGGCAGTGTAGTACTTCTATAGTCTGGAGTTCAATAAAACTGAAATACTCAGCACTATTTCGAAATTGTATAGGAACGAAGGGAATAACATGTGTCCCATCCGTAAACAAACCGTCGTATTTACTTCATTAATAAGCTAAACAAATTTAGAATTAATGCAAATCCTTATTTGTTATTTCATTTTATATACGATTGCCCTTATTATACGACTCAACGCATAAAACACCTGATATCACATCAATGGATATATACGTGGATTACAATGTAGGCCTATTAATAGTTGATTGTTAATTTACATCAATCACCACTATGTTGCTTTAATGTGTACCTGTTACGGTGACCACCACAAGCACTGTAGACAGTAGACGTTCTTGGTCCAATTGTCTAACGACGAATGTTAATTTAGTTTTATTGTTGACCGATTCCATTGAAGATTTTAGGTAAACATTTCCAGTATTTTCGTTGATACTAAAATATCCCTGCTTATCTGAAAGGGAGAATAATATCAAGAATTACAGATAATTGAAATTTCATAAAATGTAAAGCTCCTATTATTTAATAACACTAATTATTGTTAATAGTATACAAACATATTGATTAGTTTAAATGTTTTGCTCAGCTATTTGGTGGATGGAGTATTGCACTTTACAAATGGACTTATTATTATTATTATTATTATTATTATTATTATTATTATTATTATTATTATTATTTATTATTATTATTATTATTATTTATTATTATTAATAATAATGATAATTCTATTGAATGACATAAATGAGACTATTACCTGTAATCGTGTATCTTATTCCACTTTCTGTCTGTTCTGTTCTGTTCTGTGAACAGCCGAAGCTGCTGAAGATGAAGTCACCTGGTTGTGTATCAATCTCGACCTGAATCTTCCTTAAACCGCTGCATTGAGTCTTTTGTTCATCGATAGTAGATCGTGTCTGTAATTGATCAGTAGGATGAAGGACCATTTGATTTTAATAAGGTTAGAACAATACGATGGTCGATGTATGTGCTTGTATAGACCACCTTTAGTCTCGGGCTAAAGTGTATTAATAACATAATTACAATTTTGTAGATTACTTTAATTCGTATTAATGGGGGCACATATTCAGATACAATTTATGTTCACATGAAATGTTTACTGGAAGCGACTAAAATCACTTTATTCGACAACCACGTAAGAAACAAACTAAAAATGGTGGTGGTCCGGTGTTTAATTTTAAGCTCTCTCGAGTGCCACGATTTGTAGTAATCTGTTTACACTTTTCATTTATTTTTGTGTGTAATAAAATTAATTAGAAATCGAAAATAAATTCCGAAACGTTTTTAACAAGGACTACACTATATGGTACCTTTCCTGGCGTCTGTGTATCCTTTGGCTGTAGACTTTCAATCGTTCTCAAAAGAAGGCAGACCATTGAACACAACACAACCCAGCGACAATCCATGTCTCCCCCTGTCACGTGACCAAGGACATTCAACCACCCACGCTCTCTTCTGGTTTACTGTTAAACGGAATGAAAGTATTTACTTATATGTTTCTATCTTAGTGGGGCGGATATGTGACATGCCATTTGGCAACCATATTGTTTAGACTATGCCTGCAATTAACAAAGCATTACCTTCTAGTATAATACAATGACTATACTTTTCATAGTAAATATAACACTCAAGATGGGGAGTTCTTATAGCAAACACATACATTGGGTGTGGTTTATTTTCATGTGACAAATAATGTATTATCACCATTAGACAAGAATAATAATATACAATGCTGATTAGTGTCGATTATTATCCTGCGTTATACTAATGCCGTATCATTAACATAACATATGGATAACTTCACTAAACGAGCATTTAAAACATGCACTTAACATCTTGTTGTTGTTTAGAATACGAGTTTACTATCACGCAAACATGTAGAGATCAAAATGTGATATGGTTCCTTTACTTGTAACTACTGATGGTTGTTCTGTATGATAATAAAAGGTCGTAAACACACTTCATCATGCTAATGGTACCAGACAAGTCTGAGATAACATGCCTACCAATGAAACAGCGCTGCTGCAATACAATTGAATGATAGGCTCACGATATTCGATGAGTTCACATGCACTCATTGAGAAAATATTGAGAAAATAAATATTAGGAGTTCGCATGTCGTTTTCATATCATCTAATACATTTGTTTGCAGCTCTATTGCATTTGTAGGCCTGAATACGCTTATTATATATAAAAAAGGCTGTATATATACCGTATCATGCTCTGTCTGCAGTGCTAGGCTACTACGGTACTTCCATAGCTATTGAATATGAATATGAATATAATGTGGAGTGTGAGTATAAACTGTTTGCAAATGAATATACTCTGAAAGCCATGACGCAGATCATAAGTGAACAACAAACGATACAATATAAACAAGATATCTTATATTTCACAGTAGCATCAACTTTAAGTGTTAAGGACTGAAGCAGATCTATGCATTTCGATATGGATATAGACTAATACGTCATAGCACGAGCATGCCCTCCGTTAACCCCCGAGACACGCATATACCTGGGATCAGTTCGTCACGCTATATAGCACACTGGGTATCTAGTCTTATGCCATAGCATTCCACGTGTTAGAAAACGTTACTTAATAGTACCATCCTTCAATAAAGAGATAGTACATATACTATCTTGTCAAGGAAACACAAGCAGGAACAATTAATCATAGTATATTTCATCACACATCGTTGTTTCTTGTATCTGGCCTAAATACAGTGAACTTGGTGTAAGAACGGGAGGGGTAGTTATGTTTGCTCAAGTAACGTGTTTTGTATTGACCGTCTTACTTGAACACTAGCGGGTGTGGTTGGTTAGAAGGCTGGTTGAACTAGTCTGGATTATGATAACAGTCTAACGGGGAGAGAAAATATTTTATTACAAAGCAGAGATAGATATAAGTTAGGATGGACTGACTACGCATGTGCTCCTCATAAATACCTGCATTTCGGAAAATAAATTCCAAATACTTACATACGATGAACTTTTGACAACATGATCAAAATATGAAAGATAGTCTCCATCTACGTTAGTGTTGCTTGTGTAAAATATCTCGCATTACTTTCTCGATCTAAGGTAATATCGACAAAGTACCAACACTTTCTTGTATGCTAATACTTGGAGTCTAAATTATTTCTTAAATGGCTGTATCATACATACATGTAAGTTGAATATACGAACTGTTTAAGTACTTACCTAGGGTCAGCTGTGATCACAGAGAATCAAACTCACAGGGTAGGTGAATATTTCCCACAGTAAAATGAACAAGTAATGAGATAGACTATATCCTTGCTGTACACAAGTATTAATACATTTTATTCCGTGTATTCATGGCTTACGACGGTACCTGGCATCAAGTCGTCATATTCCATATTTACCACAAAAGACTTTCTCTATTGCTATTCAAAAAAACATATCCCAGGTTGACAAATGAAGCGTTTAAAAAATAACAATCTACATCGGTTATTCCCCTTGTGTGTTGTAATACCTGTTTCGTTATACGTTATTTAGGTTGTATGTTTCGAAATAACCTACACTTATCCTGGATACTCTTTGCCATGCCACTACAGTGAGTTCACATTAAATTATCCGTATGAAAGGATCGAATTCACGGACTGATAAACACACATGTCGGATACAGAGGTACTGCTACCCTGCCAGATTCGTATCGAGGATTAGTATATTTATTTAGCCGTTATATTTCAATAAGGCGTTCACGCTACGCTGTGAATTATTACCTCTGTCCATATATAAAGGTTATGATGAGAATCTGATGGCATGAGATCACCGCACCGACTACAAAAGTCACTAGGCGTATATGTACCATATGCTTTCCTTTATAGAATCAGTTTGTGTGTGTGTGTGTGTGTGTGTGTGTGTGTGTGTGTGTGTGTGTGTGTGCGTGTGTGTGTGTGTGTGTGTAAAACTCTTTCTACAAATAATAATGATAATAAGCTTATTGTTTCATTACCATATATCAGTCAATCAGAGGTACAATTAGTCAAAAGGCAATTTGTCAATGTGCTTTCTTGTCTTTGTAGTAGGATATACATGTATGTTATATTAATAGTATTTACTGTATGTAAACACATACGGTACACGCCTACTCTGAATGCACTGAATAAAATGAACATGAATAGTCACTAATATTTTAATCATGGTTTATTCATTAGTAAAGACATAACCAGTGATATAATATCATTTATTATTTCCTTCTATGCCATGGTACGATCAGTGTTTACTCACAATACACATTGCATTACAAAACAATCACTGCCATAGTTCAAAGAAACAAAATTTAACACAATCCGATTCTATTTATACAAAATTGTACATATACATAGTGTACAATATAAATTTAATAAATGGTCACGATGTACATTGTTATACCATAGTGGTCTTAAAAGGTTATTTAGAAACAGGAAAATACAGCATAGACTAGTTATGTCATTTAATATCACGTCTATGGAAAGTAACCTAAGTGGCAAAAATATGCGCTTTGTATTCGCATGCGGTTATAATTTGCATAAGTTAAATGTACATGCTTGTATTCATATTGATAAATACAATATATTGAAGCTTTACTAATATATAAGCACCTCGAGAGTATAGAAATGACACATATCATTATATACCTGTAGTTACAGTAACATGTTATGTTGACGGGTAACATGGGTAGCATCATTCTCCAAAACACAGGCCATTATGACTACACTAACCTCGTATAGGATATTTGACGGAGGTTAGTGTAGTCATAATGGCCTGTGTTTTCGAGGACGGGGTAGCATGGACACACAAGGCTTCAGCTATGTGAGTTATCTCGCTCTATCGCTGGCAAAGGACATTGGTGCAAAACCTTCAGGTGTTCAATTTCCTGCATGAGCGTAGCAATTTCTTTATCTTTCTGAAATGCAATAAAGGTTTTGCATAAAATACTATTTTTAAACAAGTGTCACAAATCATTACCATACATGTACATGTGAACATACTAGATAGATACAGAATTCGACGCCAGTAGGCAATGTAGGAATTTACATACTCTTCGTACGTGTTACCACAACCAATATGCACTGTAAAAGACGTTTCGTGGCATTTACATCGATTTCCTTTTTAATTGTCACTTCCAAAAAATTTAGTTTAAAAAATCGAAAGGACTACCATAACTATAAAATATTACCTTTAGTAGTATTAACAATTCTCTGGAGGTTACTAAAATGGAAATATGTATTCACTTGTTTGAGTTTGTCATCCATCGTTCTTTCATCTGACGTGGCAATGGTCTTCACCTGGCTAGTGGTCAGCGCTCTGTCAAGCTCGGGGTGCAGGCGGTGCTGACGATACTGTGATACCTGTATAATAGAGTAACGGCATTGACTCACTGTACTTCTATACCATGTCATGTCCTGCACGTCATCATCACCATCATCATTGTCATCAGAACGTGTACTCTGAAGAGTGGTGAGATTCGACAGAACAGTGTCAATCACTCAAAATGGTAAATATAACACCCTGGCTTACATAGCTGACGGCTGAAGGCGGTCTGTGTTGATTAGTAATGTGTTGTTGTTGTTGTTGTTGTTATTGTTATTATTATTATTATTATTATTATTATTAATTATTATTATTATTATTATTATTATTATTAATTATTATTATTATTATTATT
>JAUTBV010172230.1:0-23810 GCA_032361325.1 Lepetodrilus fucensis | reverse complement strand
TAACATTGATTTTCCACAAGAATAAGAGAATCCGATTATTTTTTCTGGGTGTGTTTTTCTTCTTTTGATCTTTTCAAGTAACATGTTATCTAATTAATATTTCAGATGTCTGACAAATATTTACTAACTCTTCGACGCTTTGGTCCGATTTCTCGTAGTTTTGATCTTGAGAATTATAAGTGTCTGCAACAATTGTTCCATGTGAATCTTTGAGAACTTATTTGAAATTGAATCTGTGCATTCCGCCAGAATGATTGTGGTCATAAACCAAATCATACAGTCATTTATCATGTTCGCTTTATACAATCGCCCAAGCACTTTGTTTTGTCTTTTTTGTCTCATCTTGAAAATCACCACACATTGCAATACATTTTTTTCCTGACTTCTCTGAAGTGCTCACACATGTTATTGAATAGACACTCAATCAGAATCATCAGAACTAATTTGCTTACCCACTGTAAAATTCAATCATTTATTTGAAAGAAAAAATTGGATACATTTTCTAAAAGTTTCTTAAAGTGGCAAAGACCATCTTTGCATGAAATATTACATTTTTTAATTTTTTATTATTATTATTCTACTAGAAACTAGAAAAAACTTCAACATTATTCTGCAAAGATTATCTGTATCGTAAAACAAAAATCTGAAAAATAATTATTCATATTTGTCTTGGAAATATAGTTGCACCAGAATATCTAATAACCAAGCTTTGACATTTGACCTATACTAAGATGATGTTGCTACTTTAACCCTCTCCCTGCTACATTTGACACAGGCAGTGCTATTTAAAGCATCTCTGGTTGCTTTCAGCATGGAGAGGGTTAAATAGTTTCCAAATCATACTCCATAACAGACCATCCAATTATCAGCATATGGATGCAATACGTTAAAACGTATCCGGTATGTCTACATAACCTCTACAAAGTAGAATATCATTCAGCGCAGTGCAATGATATTGCACTGCTTCATGACAACCATTACTCGATATTGACAATAGACAGGCCGTCTATTCCTTGCAATGTACAGCTGTCAGACTTAAGACTAATCAGCTATCTGCATGATGAATTTTACATACAATATTTTTGCGTGTGCCGTCATGAAATCTACCCTGAATACAAGCAGATGGTCTCTTAGCTAATTACTGCCAGGTGAGATGATTCATCAGCATCCTTGAACACCTTATTTCCAAGGCAAAATGTTCAAGTATATGTGTACAAGATGAACCTCATTGTTAGAATTTCAAGTTTTGAAAGCAAGACACACGTCAATATAGTATTCGATTAGTTCAATGTAATTGCAACAATTTGGAAACAATTGCTATGTGTGGGAGGTTTAAATAGTTTGTTTGTATTACATATTTTCATTGTAATAATATTATTAGCAATAAATAAAAACACAAATAAAATGTTTCATATTGATAATGGTGCTGATGATGATACTAACATCAACATTAATAATGAAAGGTCTTTTGCCTCTTACTTTTGCTACTCTGCCACCTACTTCTGATTCTACTTATCCATCCATCCACCCATCCACCCATCTTTAACTTTCTCTCATTACCTATACCCATACAACCTTCTAACATTTTACTTTCTCCTCATGATGTCAGTATTTCACTGGTGAAACATTGAGCAATATGACAATTTCTCTGAAGCCATAATGTCATACTGACATCTATTTAACTCTCTCAATGCTGTAGGCAACCAGAGATGCCTTAAAGACCAGTGCCTGTGCCTAATTGAGCAAGGAGAGGGTTAGTAAATGCAATGTATTGTTGACACTATACATGACTATATTGAATAAATGCAATGTATAGCACTACGTATAAATAGACTATTATTATTATTGCGGATGCCACGCAAACAGAACAGAGATTAATATATAATGGCAATACTTTACTTTAAAGTCGCAGGATCATCTGACATTTGCTGATTGAAAGCCGATACACGTAGGTATATTCCTGTCCGCAGGCATGATCTATATCTACTGCTGCTGTCATTACCAAGTTGTCATGTCAACATTGTGTCTTGCAACGTACTACCGTAAGTACATCCTGAAAGAACTTATAGAGTCTATATCACTGTTGGAATTAAGTGTTTGTATAACACTATTTAAATGTTAATTTAAAAAACACCTAATTAAAAACAAATTTATAATCTATTGGTTTTAATCATTTACCTACTATGTACCTGTTTTTATATATTATGTAAACTATATCTTGCATCGCTATATATGTCTATGGAAACCCTATTCTGGTCTATTAGATGTTGTATATTTTCTGTACTTGATATGCTGTAGCATATATAACAGCATGAGAAAACAAAAGTTCAGTTCTGTTCAGTTCTGATGGTTCTAATGACATGATTTGACATTGACCATGCCCTTTGAAATGGATGTAGTGCATAAATATCTGCGTATTTGTACTAATTTAACACCAGAACTAACCTTGTTGTATCTTTACACACCCGAAACCATCCATTTTATTACTTTATAACATTTTAATTAATTTTCAGAGTTATCCTTAAATTTCTATATATCTGGAACTTCTCTGAAATTGGATTTGCACAGGAACTTAACTCTTCCCAAACAAAAGAACATGCAAATATGTCGGTAAGTAACTATAGAGCCCTATCGTAATTTTATGCTCAAAATGGCAAATCCATACAAATTGAATTATCCTCTGAAGTCAAACAGTGCTTTTCATTCCGAGCCAAACGACACTGCCGATCGTAAATCTTCATTTGACAATTTTCACGATGGACTAAATTTGCAGTAACCTTCAATCACAACAACAGGTAGAAAACATTTTTTCCCTCCCTTTCTCTAAAACGGTCTCCATCCGCGACCGACTGACTCTCGGCATAAAAGTAGGCCGTCGCATTCCGTCCAGCCATCTTGTGTTTTTCATCATTGGCTTACAAAATGAAAAGCTTTTGTCGATGTACTATAAAGACTCTAAAACAGTTTCTTGTCAGCGTTGGATAGCGCCATTGTGGTTTATCTCTGCATATATCACGTGGAATGGCTCGTCTCCATGAACATTAATGCTAGAGGTGTCATGGCAAGCCCGTTTATGGCAGATCCTCCTGGCCCGTTTCATGTATATATGCAAATTGTATGCATGGTCAATAAGAATAAAACGTTCCTCCATTCCTCCTCAGACTTAACCCTCTCCCGACTGTTGGCAACTGTGGGTGCCCTACTAGATCAGTGACTCGGAATAATCCCGTTTGGAGAAGTGTAGGCTGCTGTATATGCTATTTCGGATTAATCCCGTCGGGAGAGGGGAAGGAATGCACCGTATGATGTTATACAGAGAAACAAATCTCTAGACACTCATATATACATACAGTTATGAGGAATATGTCTGGAAACTTTCATGGTCATATGAACTGTTACTTAATTATGGTAAATTATTGAAAATATTTCAGTTTTGGTTTTTCAGTGCTTTAAACGCATACAATCACAGCCTATTTGGTCTATTTTATGGTCATATAATTTAAAAGATTTTTTTTTTTATTAGACTTTAAAATTCCCAAACAAATAACATGGACATATGACAGTAAGTAACAATATATCCCTATCGTAAATTTATGTTCAAAACAGCATACACATTATTTTTTATATTTCTTAATTATTATTATTTTTTATTTTTTAAAATTAGGATTTAGAACAGCTTTCAAGATTCTTTCACTTATATCACAATTTACCTGAAACTGCTTACACCTATGTCAGAAATTGCATGCATACCTTTAAGATTCCCCTCCCCCACCCCAACTTTGGTTAAACATGTTTTCCTTATTGCTTTGCCAGGGTTCATCTTTGAAACTTTCGCACCTAAATTAACTTATTATATTCAAAATATTTATGTATAATTCCTAAGATTTGTGGAGGTTTTTTTTGGAAATAAGATAAACATGAGTAAGTATTCCCTGAGCATTTGGGGATGAAAAATCCTCTAACATGTAAAGCTTTTGAGACAAAATTGCCGCAACACATCAGAGGATGAAAGAGACGAGAATTAAAGCTTGCAACTGTTTTCTGCCGTTGGTATGCAAGAGCGTTCACAATTTTTTTCATTTTCACTCACACATACAATGCACTGAGATGCCTTTCTACACCTGGGCCCATGGCACCGACAACATTACAGTTTTATGGAGGAAACGGTCGCTGCCCGAAGAAAATTTCTTACCCAATTTGGTGTGGCCAAATGTGAACAGGCACCCATCGGCGCCATTGACGACTGCTTGAACGATTTCAGCCAAACTGCTTGAGCATACTTCCGCCTGAAACACACAACGTAAAGTATGAAATGAAACACAATATATAAAACTAAAGCTCTTAATTCAACATCAATAAAAAACACGAGACATTTCCTCCTTTCTGAAGCAATAATTCTGGCTGCAACCCAATGCCAACAAATCATTAAGGCGCACTGACGAGGGTGAAACACGGGCTAAAGGTTGGAAAAAGGTGTAATTTGTGTGTGCGAGGGGCAGGTACCTTTAAAACAAACAGTGAAATATACATTTCAGTTGATGATATTTAACACTAGTTTTTATTCTAAATAATTATGCTGTATATGCACGAGGCCGGTACCTTCAAAAAGTTAAATATACATGCACATTTCAGTTGATAATATCAAACAATAGTTCTTATTTGAAATGTACAATGTTGTACATTTCCCTGCATTCAAGGGGCAGGTACCTTTAAAACAAGGTGAAATATGCATGTACATTTCAGTTGATGCTATTAAGCAATAGTTTTTCTTATTTGAAATGTACAACATTGTAAATTTCACTTTGAAGGTATGTGCATGTCATTGTCAGCTGTAGGAGATGTTTCAGGCATAGTGTTAAGGAGATGTTTCAGGCATAGTGTTAATGTAAATGTCTAAATATTTAGATAGGGATAGGATAAATAATTGTATTTTGTATTTAACTTTAGAAAAATATATTAAAAAATAAGTTGAATTAACCTTCATGAAGTTGAAGGCAACCAGCTGTGCCCTGTATACCAGTGAAAGAGTGATTTTGGAATTTACCATCGCTGCAAGAATTTTTCACTCATTAAACGACGACCTGTATACAAGGTATTACAAGTGATCCAACATGGGCACAATGTTAATTGACCATCTTTAAAAACCATCATATTTTTATTAACCATATCATATCATATTATTTCCAATAAACACATACTAGTTACATAAATAATAAATATTGTTTTTCTGTTTCAACATTATTGTATTTTGTAAACTTTGAAATTACTTTTAGGTTTTACCATCGTAAGATTTATTACATTGTCATTGAATACATATATGTTACTAATCACGTCAACTTCCCATTTCCTAATCTCTGAAATGTGTTCTACTGCACATCATAAAACTATTGTAAAATGATCAAAATATTAAAGGCTGAAACTGTATCCAACAAACATACACCTAAATCTAGAATTTACATACTGCAATATGACTTTGTTAGCTGTGAATACCGTTTCTAAAATGAAAAACAAACAAAAAAACACAAAACTTCACAAAACCAAAATCTGTAATTTTCATCAATGCGTCCTAAAATACAAGCAACATGCATTCCATCTAGCTGCACAACTGCAACAAACAGTGTAGGCCTAGATGGGTGTCTATTTCACTTAATTGAAAACCTTGTCATGCATTGAGTCTACAACAGCGTAAATAAAAAAGACGTTTCTGATTGGCAATAAACAAGAGAGCATTTTGCATTATTTAAGATATCATCACGGATAATAGGCCCTGGATGTGTTCAGTAAATCTACGGCTTCTATGAAGACAAAGTGTGAAACAATATAAATGGCTATCAGATAATTGACAGTCTGGCATAAACAAATCCATTTCTCTTCTGTCACTCTCATCTTGATTGACATGTGTGCACGCATCTGTAAGTCATTGCAGCCCTAATCATGTCCAAACTGGTACATGTGCTTGCACATACACACATGCACAAACACACACACACACATATACACACACACACCCACACACACACACACACGCATTGCACACACATACACACACACACACACACACAATCCAATTCTTGAAACGACACATTCTACATATTTAATTACAAACAATATTTTACGAACATAATAACCAGCTTGAAAAAAATACCAATTCCAATTTTTTTAATTCTATTTTACGTAATGAAATTAAATTCATCTCGAAAACCAGAATGCCTGAAGCCAAAGGGCAAACATTTTGCAATCAGAAACTTTCTTATATAATTTTGAAACTTCAAACCCACTATATAAAAATTACCCATCACAGGTCATATTTCGCTTCCTGGATCTAAATCTATACAACTGCCTACGTCGATGTTTGCATGGAGCTATTCTGCCTTGTTTTCATCGCAGCCTTCGAGCCGAACAGCGTAAATATAAACCCGCATGGTTAGGATTTCTGCTGTAGGTATTTAGGAAGAGTATATTGAAATCTGTTTCTGCCATTTCGTTTGACCTCTCTCTCTACTCAACCCGCAAGCTTCACTTGGTAGCAAATTGGCAGAAAAAAGTAAAGCTTTAACTGCACTACCATATGTTTTTAAGCTACATCTGACAAGCTGTGTTGGTCGGATAGCAAGCTAACTGGTACCACAATTGATTGGAATCATAGATAATAATATACAGTAACTGTGACATTTATATATATTTTCTTTTCCTTACCGATAAACATATTTCAAAAGTATTTAATTCTGCAACCAGAGATGTTTAAAAAAATAACAAATACATTACTACATCAACATTCCTTTTCAGAAGAGGGGCAAAAGGTCTAGCAGTTTGATTGAGTGATTTGAGAGAGGACTGTCGTGAATCCATTGAAAAGGTCAGGTGGAATTCCAACCGAATTGATGAAATGACTTGCTGAAATTTTCATTTGCAAACCATTAGATTCAAGTTATTTTGTAATTTGTTGAAAATTTAATTGGGATTCTGCCCATGTATTGAACATGCACCAAGCTTCATACAAGGGCCATGTTACCATCAACATCAAAATAACAGATCGTTTTAGATTTCTTTTAAGTAAATCCCACTAAATATCATGGAAGCTTTAAAGGATTTCCCCCATTAAATCTTGGATTAACCGTTAATTGATAACATAATATATGTAATGAAAATATACTGCTTTAGGATATGTTAAAAGACTTGCATTCACACCCTACCAAAAAGATTTTTAAAAGGAATATCTATCTTCTTTGAGTTGGAGATTAGAGATTTCCAAGAATATTCTTTTCATCTTATGGCAGGAGGAAACCTGCAACAACTGTAGCCTTTAGTATTGCAGTAAACGTGTGATCACTGGCTGGTACTGACATTTCATGAATAGCAACTGCAGCATGAGAATTCAAACATTGAATCCTGTCATAATCTTATCAGAACGGTACTGTCTACAGACCCCGAGGTGGGTTCAAACTCAGAACCTTTGGATCCTCAGTCTGACCTTCTACAACTGTGCTATGGCAACATCCCCTCTAGACCCCTAAAGTTCACCAGGGGGCTAGCACTGTACAGGGGGTACTGGGGTGGAACCATGTTCTATAACCTCCCCCAAAACAGCAATAATCACTTATATTTCTGATACAGGAGGTGAAATAACTCAATTAGAACTCATGACCATTGGTGCCTAAATTCAATGTGCTACTACCCACCCATTGAAAAACAGCAATACATATGTTTCTGCTATGGAAGCTGAGAGGCACACAAGTCAGAATTTATGACCATTGGTGCCTTAATTCAATGTTCCACCATTGTCCTACTACCAACCCACTGCAATCATTTACTATGTTTCTGCTAAGGAAGGCAAAATGACACACAATCAGAAATGGTCAATGGTGTCATAATTCAATTATACACCACTGTGTTACTATCCACTCACTGCAAAACAGCAATAGTCATTAATGTTTTTGCTAAGGAAGGCAAAATGACACACCAGTCAGAATTCATGACCATTGGTGCCTTAATTCAACATTCTACCATTCCTACTAAAGGAAGGCGAAATGACACACAATCAGAAATGGTCATTGGTGCCATAATTCAATTATACACCACTGTGTTACTATCCACTCAATGCAAAACAGCAATATCCATTTATGTTTCTGCTAAGTAAGCTGAGAAGACACACAAGTGGATATACAGATATATGCCAGTAGACATTGAATTCCTCACCCATACTACATACAGGTAAAAAAACCCAAACAATTCCATTTAGGTACACCTGATACACATGCTGTAAGAACTTTGGTCAGGAATGACAGCAGTTAGAGATTACGGAACATAGTATTCTCTCTGCCATTTCCAACACTTAGCAATCAGGGGCTTAAAAAAACGGGCTCTCGCGCGTAGGAAAGTGTCAGTATGAAGGTAAAGGTTACACCAATTACACGTGTCGCACCTAACGAGATTTTAGTGCCAAAGAGAGAAACATGTTGTACCAACTTCACCCTACCCTTAAAAAACCCAAAAAAAACTAAAATGAATTAAATCTTTCGACACATTTTGTCTGAAAACTGGGTTACTGTAATCTAGAAAATAACAAATATGAAACAGTAACGAAGAGCTGGGGTAAAGAAAAAAGCCATCATGAAAATATGATAGATTACAATGGAAATATGTCTTATTTAAAGTGATGAGATAAAACACTGATAATAGACGATGTCTCGACACCTTGCCAAGTGTGTTCCGTGGGTGAGACATGCACCAATTTTCAGACGTGTCTGCGGAGAAGTATTCGTTATTATCCGAGAAGTATTCGTATTATCCGGAACAGAACAGTGCTATTGTCAATTACCGGTGTGTTATGCAGCAGTGTACGAGTCCTAGGGCAGAAATGTACGAGTTTTACAAGTCAGAACTGTCTGACATTGAATGTTGAACATACTCCCTCATCACACTTCTGCTTTTAAAGCTACAATCTTAAAAAATATATATTCAGTTTAAGTAACAGTAACAATGACAAAAAACAAAAAACAAAAATCAAAATTTCTGACACCGATCAAACAATCATTAAATCAGTAACTAACAACCACCGATTTTTTTTTTTTTAAATGGTTCAGTTAAAGTGACAATGACAATAGTACTTTTCCAAATTTGCAACACCATTCACAAAACCATAAAAGCTATAAGTAATGACCACTTTTCTTTATTTTAAATAAAAAATATAAATGGATCAATATAAATGACTGTGACCAAGAAAAAACATTCCTACTGAACTTTGTAGCACATTTTACACTAAATTACATTCAACACATGCAGCGACAGTGGTATATCACCAATTATTTATTAAGCCATTCCAACAATGTAACATGTGAATGAACTTTGAAAGGAGTTAGCATTATGCACAATACACCATGTTTATTTTCATTTATTTCAAATCTAAAAAATGAAATCTAATTTATTATGCCTTAAAATTGATATTTTATAAAAAAAATTAAATCACTCAATAATGAATAAACTTTGAAATGGGTTTTATGGGTCATATGCATGCATATGATTATTATTATTATATCAAATTTTAAAGTAAACATGTTTTAGGATAATTAATTATTTTTATTAAATTGAAAATTGAAAAATAATATCACTTACCAATGAATCATCTGGTGAGAAGATAGCATCGAACCCGAACATCTTGGGTGCGGAGATACCCGCTCGCCTACTGGCAGCCGTGGTGTAGCCACTGGCCGAGGGGTCAAACACTGTGATTTGTTTCTTCCGAGGGTCAAGGTTAAGAAAGGTGTTGGCTTGCTCGCCAGTGGCCGAGTGACATATTTTCAACATGACCTTCACCTGAAATGAAAAAAAGATTTGGGAATATAGAACAATTGTGTTCAGAATAATCATAATATTAAATATAAATTTTAATGTTTAATAATAATTATTATTATTATCAATATATAATAATAATAATAATAATAATAATAATAATAATAATACTGTAACAGTGACAAGAGGTTGACATGATTGTTATAAGTAATATTTGCGCTATTTACATGTGCATAATAATAATAATAATAATAATAATAATAAAAATAAAAATAAAAATATTGACAACAATATTGACAATAATAATAACAAAAACCATGATGATGATGATGGATGATGATGATAATAATAATGATGGGATGATAATGATAATAAACATCAACATCATCATCATCATAATAATAACAATAATTTGATACTACAAACAAAATGTATAAACAAAATTAAACTGATTAAGAATGTAATGAGATCAAAATTACCATGCAATCTATAACTAATTAACATTGGGGATTTAATATCTTGTATTGTGTATGCATGGAACATTCCAAATACATGTGATCTTATCCCTTTTATGTCCCACACATCAGTACATATAAACAATCCATTCACTTTTATGTCATAACAGTAAACTCTGGAGCAATTCAATATGTTAAAATTTACGATTGTTATTTATCAATAAGCTTATTTCAGCAATCATCCTATAAATATACTTGAGCCACCATCCTATAAATACACACATCTTAAGACACATTGCTACATGACGTGAGCAATGCGTAACACAAATGATGCTACAGAAAAAAACACCCGTCCCCCAAACTGCCCTTTTCGTCGTATCTCGTAGCTTTAGTTTCACAACATACATATATAAATACGTATATAAATATACACACTGTCTGTAATTTTGTAATCTTAACCATAATCCCAGATAAAGTGGAAAATTAAGGGGATAAACATAAATGGTGGCGGTTTGAGGAAGCGATTCCCGAGGGAGCGCGACGTATTTAGAGCTTATTTATACGACCGCGTCCGACTTAGGATGAGCAGATTGACACTGTGCATGGATCAATAACGGTCATCGATTAGCGCTACTCCGCCATTTAATCAGAATTTCGGAGCGCACGAGGACTGGGAAATTACGTGGAGAGTTTGCATCTGTATTCCTTCCGTTCCCCTCCACTATAAACTCTTTCTCGTCATCGCCCGGTGTGGTCACGGACATACGGGAAAAAACGGATTCGAAATTTTAGGTGACATTTGTTTCAATTTGCACTGCCCACAGCGATCCGTGAATGAAATTTCAGCAGACTCGTGATGTAAATTTATGGACCCAGTTTCTCCGGTTTTGCTCCCTGTATGTTTATTTGATGTGGGGACTGGCCAGAAATTTAAAGCCACCAAGTCGCGTTCCTTTGATGGTAATTTGATATAGGTAAATTGAATTACGCGATGAACCAGCGATCGCGGGATTCCTAATCCCTTTTGCCGACACGATTCGCTAGAAATTTTCGTTAAAGTTCAAATGTACTTGTTAAAGGCACTAGGACCATTTCTATTCAAATATATTCCAATATTTGAAATAATTCGAGCATATTTTCCTGAAATCAGCTCTCGAGTCGGTGATAAAGTATCAGCAGAATTGTCAGCTGTCCTGCTTTATGCAACAATTGTTATGCTCCTAAATATTGAAGGGCAATTTAAATATTTGCCTGATTTAATCCAATCTGTTTCTTCAGCTTCTGTGTGGGGGGGACCTGGCTCCCATTGGTTCGCATGTGCGTACATGCATGTGTGTGTGTGTGTATGTATGTGTGTGTGCTCGTGTGCGTGTGCGTGCATGTGAGGGGAGCATGGTGGGTGGGAAACATTGTAAGGGTAAGGAACATAGTGGGTGGTGCAGACCATGGTGGGTGGGGATGGGGGAAAAAAGTGTGAATATCTCCTTGGTACATCCCATAGCAAAAAAAAAGATCACAAAATATCCATTCAGCTATCATTCCTGCAGTTGTGCCCGTTTTTTTAATGATTTTTTTTTAATGATTTACATCCCATATTAATAGCGACAGACACTTTGTGAATCTGATTTGAGAATTTTTCATCAGCAAGGTCGTACACATCAAAGCCATTTAACAGTTATGATTTTCATGCTTCATTAGACGTTCATTCCAAGTCTCGCCCAACTTTCGGCATAATCATCGTCCGCTGTCTCGTAAACATATTCCCTGGACTGATACTGGGATGTTTGAATGACTCTCATGTTAGTGATACTCTCTCCATCTCCCTCCCTCCATCTCTCACTCCCTCTCCTTTCTTCTGTGTCCCTCTGTCCTGTCCTATATCTTCCATCTCTCATCTACCTCCTCCCCCCTCTTTCCCTATGTTCTCTCTCTCTCTCTCTCTCTCTCTCTCTCTCTCTCTCTCTCTCTCTCTCCTCTCTCTCTCGCAAGCTCATGAAATTTACAATTCACTGTAAATCTGGATTTCATCTAGAGTATGTGACACATATATCTTAAAAAGTCAGTTTACTTATATGAAAAACACATCTACTACTTCATGCATTCTATAAACAAAAACTATGCTTCTTTGCATTTAGGCTCATCTGGTAGGAAACATGGTTAGGTTAACCAATCTCGGAGGGGAGGGAACTTCTTCAGTTGATAAGCTTAGAAAACCTCACTTATATTTAATACCTATATTAGTCCCTGTTGAGTTAGCATGATGAAAACCATCGTCATGCTTGCTAAAACTCACTTATGTTGAAAACCGGTTAGTCCCTGTTCAATTAGCATAACAAAAACAATCTTCCTGCAAAACACATATTTATCTACATAAGTATCTGCATATTACTCATGTAATTATATTAAGGATTATATTTTTTGTACCATTACTATTATGAAGAAATGGTGCCAAAATAAAGTGAAAATAAATCTGAAACATGAACTGAAAAAAAATGCCATTTGAATTCCACAAAATATGGACTTTCCATAAAATCTTAATGTCCTATGCACAAAATCAGCGTATGCACGTTTAATTGATTTACGCTCGAGAGAGAATAAAAGCCACATTATACACACATCACTTCCTTTCTGATTGACTGACGTTAAATTTAATAGTTTTATTATGCTTTATGCCGAAAAATTAGACACAAGCGATGCACTGCCAATCATTAAACATATTACGTCATC
Source organism: Lepetodrilus fucensis (assembly GCA_032361325.1). NCBI lineage: Eukaryota > Metazoa > Mollusca > Gastropoda > Lepetellida > Lepetodrilidae > Lepetodrilus > Lepetodrilus fucensis. The sequence goes on along the minus strand of JAUTBV010172230.1, from coordinate 10,839 downwards.
AACAATACAGCAATTTTAGTCCAATAACAAACACTCCCATCCTCTTATTCTACGACGACAAACTCCACAATTAGAAAATAATCCATTAAAAAAAATCTTGCATTCTGTCAGAGTATTCTCGGACATGTAACAGCAACTGGTTGCCTTTCGAATTGGTTGTGGACACAATCATACCGGTTGTCCGGACAGACGCGAGACGTGGACCCTGTCGTCGTGCGTGGTCGAGGCGGCTTTAATGCGAGAGCCGGTGAGCCTAATCTACTTAATGCACTTCTATGGCATCGCACACGCGGCCCTCCCGAGTTATATCCTTTCCCCTCTTTCTCGCTACAGCGCCATCTCAGAAGACTTTCCCCGAAAATCGCGTTTCACGTGGGAATCTATTTACATTCGCTCTGCAGAAGACAAGACGGGAGAAAATCTAATTTTCGACTTCACTGGAAGGAAAGAAAACAGTTTGAATGATCCGCGTGGCTTCTCTTCATCGGAAGCCTCCTGGAGTCCGCTCATTGGAGAGAGTCCGGCCACTGCCACTGCCAACTGTTAAGTCTCCCCGGTATTCATCTGGCAGTCCCCTGGCCGAGACAAGGTGCAAGTGACAGGTCATGTGACCACGAAGAAAAGATTCCGGTCGTTGACTTTTGTGCGTCTGCCATTTTGTCTTGGCTGAATAGATGTGACCAGAAAAAGAAGACCTATGTTACAATGTGCGTTCGTCGGTGGCTGCTGAAGCAGATGCTAATTTAGAGTTATCCAAGTCTGATTCTACAAGGCTTAGGATTGTCTATTGTAGATTCCTGACACTTTGGGGTATTATTCAATAAGTTTTGATTGTTCTTGTAGATCTACAGTGGAAATACTTTAAGACCATCAGTCAGTTTGATACTAAAGACAGATCCCTGCTAGGTAACAATAAACTCTTGGCAACATTACTGAAATAATTTTAAACTTTAAAATCTTTACAAATCATGGCATGCTTCTCACTTCTCCTTATCATTTCTTAAAAATCAATAAATGACTTTTGAAGTCCGTAGGAGATATATACGGTACTGAATATAACACAAAGTCGACGCATCTTTAATTTACTTGTAGCATATCCTGCCTCCCAAATTGACTCCATTTACGCAGTCTGCTCTGCTATTATGGTAACGATCAGGCATTGAAAACTTTCATAAACACTTTCTGTCAGAACTATCGCTGTCCTTAAAGGCCCACTTCCACCACCTCTCGGCCTAATCTCTGAAAAATGTCCGTGCGTAGCCAAAAGGCTGGGCAGAGAAGCTAGAGACCTAGAATCCCCGAAAATAATCAGATGCTAATTGTGGACTTGAAAAGAAAACGAGCCAAATTGGTCTCCTGTTCATGATATCCACCATGGACATCACAAGACAAGTGAGGGGGGCCTTTAACTGTTTTAGTCAGGGTGAAATGCTTCGATGAACTCGCAAAGCAAATCAGACTGGTCTCTGAATTGTTTCTGACAAATTAATTGTCCCCTAGGGATCCCTTTTCTTACGACCCTGGCCTCACGGTTCTGAAGAGAGTCCTCGCTGGTCCAAACTCCACTCGTATCTGAACTCGACCCGTACCTCGGACTCTGGAACCCTGAACGAAGACAGTCACCAGGGCTTTGCAAATAATCTTTTCATGACTCCGGTAGTCCGAAAGTGCCTTTTGGTGATGTTAATATGCGGACGTGGGGTGATATGGGAAGGCTCTGAAGACCAATAAAATTGTCGTTGGGAGACTGAGTCACATATCAAGTAAAACATCATAAATTACTCTGGACAACAAGTTCGTGATGAGGACTCGGAGACCGGCGTTATGAAAGTCATTTAGTCACGCTCCAATCTCAACCAACGATCATTTATACGATATTCCTTCCTTCTTCATTCCACTGCCGAAAATGGAACCGCGACCTGCCGTAACCTTCGTGATGAGACGGAGTCCCAAATGGAAGCTGTTGGTGCCTCGCGGCTGATTTTGAACGTCGGTGACCACCCCATAATATTGTCTTGTTGTGAAGTCATGTATCAAATGGTATTCATGACTATACGTAACACTAATAGTTACTTTACACCTTAGTCTGATGGGACTCGCAATGGGGATGTAAACCTCACACAAACTTGGCATTGGTAGAGACACTGGTCTTGTAGCAGGACAACATCGGAGAGATAGGTGGCTAACTTCTAATACAATGTATCGCAGATATGATTATCTGAGAGAAGACAGAATAGGCATTAGCAAATGGATCAGATAAATATTTAGATTATTTTTTATTAGATTTGCAATTCATGACGCTTCTTCAGAACACTTTTTTTTAAACATATAATTTCATTTTGTCATGATGGAAAATTATAGAAATTGTTTATACACATGATATATTACTTACATTTTACTCAAATGTTATTTAAATCCAGAAAGTCTTCAAATAAATATTGCTTTAAAAAAAAGAAGAGTTTTTAGGTTTTAGGTTTAGAGCTAATTTTAAAATGTATGCCTATATCAGTTTTTGACAGGATGAAACCTTCATCACCTGTAGCTCTGACTGTTGCAGTAAACCCGATAACGGACAAGGAACTAAGGACATGGTAGATAACTATATTGTTAACTGTTCCAGTAATCAATAAATCTTGTTAATTTCCAATACTGACATTTATGACATTGACATTATATCTTACAATAGGAGACAAATCCTAGTTCTCACTTGTTGACACATAAATTCGGTCATAACTATTTCATGTCATCTGAAACTAGGTAATCTCAACGTAATTAGTTTTCTGGTAAGTAGTACCAACCAATCTACACCATAAACTTAGAGGCTATCTCAGAGGTTTTGAAATTAAGTGTATGAAAACCAAACTACAAGGTGAAAGACATATCTTTATTTTGAATTTATATTTATTTTTTAATCCACTAAGCTTTGTACATGTACTTCACACACCAATAATTCTGTTGATTCCCAGAGAGCAAATCTAGTTAACACGTTTTCCTTTGAACTAATGTTGTGACTGTAAATAATGAGTTGTCTTTAGGAAAACATTATCCATCAAGATCACAAAAAGTACTTTCACGAAGGACATCAATATATAAATAGTTTACCAAATGTTTTAACTTCAAATTAGGTCAACATTTGTTATTATACAAGTACATTACCAAGTTGCATTTTCTTTTATTCAAGATACAGTTTCAGTCATTTACATTGTACTCGCATGAATTTACCGAGATGTTTCAGGTTACGAGAGTTCACACTTGTGTTACATTAGAGACTTATTAACTTAATGATCCGTGGTACATATGGTAGAGGTTTACTGGACATACATATTTAATGCCATATTTACTCAGTATAAATGTCATCGAGTAATTTGGATCCATAATGAAAAGTCGTTGTAGTACATACTAAACCCTAAAGGGAATTGAACCTAGATTGTATATATTAAAGGCAAACACACTCCCATTGAACTAACACGCAGCTGACATTTGACAAGACTGCCAAATTGATTGATTTTTATATATTTAAACCTAGAAGCTATATAGACCCAGATTCAAGCATGTTTCTCACAAAGAAAACAAATATACTCAAACGTTTTTCAAGTGTAAAGAAAATAATCAAGTAATTACATATAAAAGACTAAATTTACCAGGAATATCTGTGATTATTGTCTTCACACACCAAGCTGATAAACGGTAATCATACTCAGAATTTCGGATAATTCTCTGCAGTTTATCTTATAATTCAGTTGGTGCCTTTTGATGTGAATTATACCGATTTCGCGCCATCATCATCACCGCAAAGTATGCGAGATGTTTTCGTAAGTGCACTTCACACAACGAGGACATGTTTTCCCTCTTGCTGAACATCGTGTCTTTAGCCCGAGGAAATGGCACAGCCCACGATTATTGAATCCGCTTCTTTGGTGTTTATCCTAGCCCATGTAAGCAAAAGGAAAAAGGCATGGATTTTTGTATGGATGATTGCAGATTTGGAACTAGCCTGCGAGGAAATCGTGTTTTTCTTCCATTGGAATTACCAGTTATGACACGAAATCATGTTCAAAAAGTATCCAGCGGTCAGACGATGTCAGACCTAAAGGTTGGAGGGGGTAGAGGTTCCAAGACAACCAATTATATCTTTAACGTATTCAACTCTGGCACCATGGGTCATAGACATGAAGATATTGGGGTGGTGGGTGGCTCCAAGACAACCAATTATATTGTTTTCATATTCAACTCTGGCACCATGGGTCATAGACATGAAGGTTTTGGGGTGTAGGGTGGTTCCAAGACAACCAACTGTGTTCAAAATTAAGAAAATAATACCTTAAGGGAGTCATAGGCCCAATGTTAATGGAGCTCAAATCTGTCATTTTCAGGGGGTCACACAGATACAGATTTTCAAATGACCCCCTTTAAATTTGAACACTGCAACCAATATTATGATTTTCACAACACACATGAAGGGTGTGGGATGGGGGGTTCCAAGACAACAAATTATATATCTTTCAAATTCAACTCTAGCACCAGTTGGTCCTGGCAGGCAAGGGGTTCCCGTTAACCCCAGCCCCATTCAGCCAAATTCCTGCAAGGTTATTTGGTGCTTATACCGGCAAGTCTCTCTGAAACCTCAGAAATCTAAGGACAGAAATCTAAGCCTAAGGACGTGACACAATCCACAATCGAAGGTATTCTAGCTTCATGTGCCGTTACACATTCTTAGACAGACCGGCTATCTTCAAACATCCTCTGTATGTATTTCTGCCAGACAGAATCATTGGGGAGATTATCGTGGCCTTGTACAACCATCAAGACGTTTCAGAGAGGGCCTTGTCAACAAAGCTTGGCATTACGAGTATATCACATTGTCAAGAGTTTCTTAGATAGAAGATTGTAATTTCCAGCAGACAACTAATAACACTGAACGTTATGCATGACATATGTTGTTAGGAAATTATTATCTATTGTTTTAATGTGTTTCTGGTTACTTACTAAAAAAGTGCCATGTGGTTTCAGAATTTGGTTTCAACAACATGGCTTAACAGAATGTGAATAATATAACTACATTTTAGAAAGATTATATTATTTTATATAACTTTTTTTTCTATTTTATTAATTTATTTTAAATTTAATTTATTTATTAGAGGTAGGGGTGGGGTCATAAATATATATTTATTTTCAAAGATTACATCTACAGGATTACGTCTACCTCTGCAGAGAATGTATATTTCATCTCATTATAACCTGAATCTGCTCGGGATCGACTGGAGGTTCACCAGACATAATTCTCTTTGCAGTGTTATTACAGTCTAGTCCCACATCAACTTCAATCAGGATTGCTCTTTGAGCTCTGGTATCAGCCGCCTCTCTCCGACCATGGCACAATTGTCACGACAAAACTTGCAAAGAAAAACCTGATCTCGGTCAGGACGTTTTCATGCAATTTGGCACCGATACATTGACAAATTATATGTCACTGTATCTACTTTGTAATGGGGAGAAATTGGTGTGGGTCTTTATTTTCGCCGGTGCTGTGGTGCCAATGGGGACTTTATTAGGCTCCGTCCTAGACAGCGGTTCTGACTGTCTTGTACAAATCTCTGACATTCACATTGATATCAATAATGCGATATCTAGTACAAGTCCTCGGTTACACAACAGAATATCAAACACAATCTTACGGATCGATGTATGTAATAAATCAGAGAATTCGCAGAGAAATAGGTACTGTTTCATTGTGTAACAGAGGAATGTGAAGATCATGGGATTCAAACCCGAGTTGGTGGAGTGTGAGTCCAACGCTCTATCAACTGAGCTAAAGGGGTAACCCCACTAGCCAAGACCAGTATTATATATAGTATATAATTAAAGTAGGTGCATCTTACAATTGGATAAATGTCTAAATTAACCTTTTCCCTACTGGTGACAACTTGAGAAGCAGTGGTTGCAATCAATGCAACATGGATAGGGTTAATAAACATAGTTTTAGACACTACTTAACCCATTAACTCCCTGCTGAAGGTGACGTAAGTTGCCAGATCACATCCAAAAATAGAATACTTTGATTTTATTCAGCAGGGAGAAGGGTAAACTATCAAGTAATTTTTACTTTAATAGTTCTGGTATTTTCCTATATGTATAACATAACTGACTTTCAATCAATATTTACATGATGTGTGTGTTTTACATTGAAGACTACAGTTAGTCACACAATATCTTCATTTAAAATTATCTGGAGTTTTCACATAGAAAGATCACCATGCATAAGAAATTGCTATGAGATTTCTTATGGACTTTTAGTAGAAATGAAACCCAACTATATTAACATTGAAAAATGTATTATATTCCTCAGTGGGGTCAAATTGTTCATCTAAAATACTGTCAATGTCACAAATACGGTCACTTACAGTTTTGAAAAACATCACATTTTCAGAATACTCCATCTGAATGGTAATTTTAAGATTGCTTTACAAATTACTTAAATTTGAGACTTTGAAAAGAACAGTGCAGCTTTAATGCTATTTTGAGGGGAAAAAAATCAAGAAGTCAAAACGCAACAAAAAGATCAAAGACATGATAATTATGTTCATTTGCATGTTGAAATAATGAATAAAGACATGTTTGGATCCATCAGGAGTAATTTAAAAGTGTAATTATTTAATAAACCTCAAATAAAAACAAAGTTTAACATTTCTGTCATATTTTTGCCATTGCAATGCAATGATTTTTAAATGTTCATCCATGCCAAGAGAAATTTTGAATTCATATAACTATCTCATTGGTGTTTAATTTTAAATATCTGTCACTGAAAGTGAACAGTTACTACCCACAAAGTGTTGACACTCAATTTCAAACTTGTTACATTTCCAATGTCTACTATGCAAGTAATCACTAATTTGATTGGTTTAGATAATCATCACATGTTTCACTCAGAATTCCTCAATAATTTACATCACATGACTCTGAATTTCAACCAATCAGACCACAGACAACGGTCACTGGATGACCTTTCAACTTTTTATTGGCTTTGAGTAAATGGCCATCTCAAAATAATGCATTTAAACCAGCTCCGTTAAAAAAAAAGTAAAATATATTCTGGAATAGACCACGCACTCCCAGCCCCAATTGGGTTAACACATCCCATTGCACCACTAAGCCAGATGCATTAGCAATGATTATAGGCTGGGATTTTTATCAACCAACTGTCATGCAATATGGAGCAACATTTTCAAACTCCATGTAGTTTACTTTTTTTTCATTTATTTAACATAAACCTTAAATCAATTTTTTGGAAGTTGTATTAAAGAAATAAAAAAGACTTAATTGCATTTTTTTTGTTTTTATATACATGTTTTGAATACATCGGGTTTGAAATTCTTGCAAAGGTTATCTAGATTAATGGGATATTTTGACTGCACAATGGGCTAGCCATTATCTCTTATGGAAGAAATTCAGATTTGACGTATAGGGAATTTGAGACTGTGCATGCCACCAATCAAACATTCCTTTAAAAAAAACATGGAACATGGAAAGTTCTCAATAATAATCAATATTTGAAGACAGAAGACACTTGAACCCATCTACGCATTCTTGTTTTTCATATCCTGCCATATAACAAAATTGAACAACAACCACGGCAAAAGAAACCCACAAAAGTTGGGTGTTCTGTCAGGTTTCCGAGTCAGGACACCTAACGTAGATGCTAAAAAATACACCAGGACACCCTATTTCTTTTACTGTTAATGCATCACATCTTCAGCTCTCCAAACTCCCAATAGGTGTCTGTTCAAAACAGTAATTTAGTTTTCACTGGGAAAACAACACATGTCAATGTCCGAACATGATAAATGAGTCTTCGTGGAGATTGTACAGCCTAAAAGAAGAACAGCCAAGACAGGAGACATTTTATTATGCCGGTCTGCAGTTATCTTAACACTCCATGGCAATTTGTATAGATTAAATCTAGTTGATTTGCATTTGATATAACCTGTTATTACCTCATAAAATGATCGGGGGAAGAGTGTTGGGTGATTCATCAGTTGGAGACCACAAAAATGTAAACAATCACTTTCCGCCATTACTAAATTATGGGATGCATCTCAACAGGCTTCTGTTTTACTTTAGAATATTTTAGAGACAAAAAGAAACCTTTAAACATCTCTCTTAATGTATTGGCAAATCATTTTCATTTATTGAAGAGGTTACTCAGAAAAATAAATGCTACAGAGTCCTAATTAAAAATGTTTGTTTTTGTCTCACATGACATTTTACATTTCCTATGAAAATGATCAGATATGCAATGAAGCATTCTTGATTCTTTAGATGGTCACAGACTTAGATAAAAAAATAAAAGTATGAAAACATGTTTATGAATCTTAACACCCCATCACTCCACTAGATAAGATGAAACTCATTTTTGAGTTATGTCTGTCTGATGAATTAATTCTTTTGAAGTCGACAGGAAGTGATGATCAGTTTACGAAACTTCCCGCAAATCTATTGAATTTATGCTGAATAGTTTAAGTGTTAATTTCCCCTTCAACCCTGTGTTCTACATGTTTAGGAGTTTGTGAGTTTGGGCCATCTATCGCTGGCAATAAAATTCTGGTCATAATTACTCCCTTCGCAGAGAAGCTCTGATTGGGGATTACAGAAGGTAGCGAAAGAGATGGGATATGGGTTATGGACGGGTTATGGACGGGTTATCTTGACCCTTCACTGGACATTAGTACTAGAGGGAGCTCTCGAGTGGAAACAGTTCTTGGAAATGGGAACATAAATTAAGGGTTGTAAAATGGGGAAATAGGGAATGGGGGAGGGAGGGTGAAGCAGGGATGGATGGTCTAAACAGAACTAGTCATGATCTGTCACTGAAGCATAACTGATGGAAAGAAATGGCTTTGGGGCCATCAAAATGGTTATAGGCAATCATTCTGTGCAGCGCATGTCCTACAGATAGGACAGTTTGCATGTAATGGAAACATTCTAGGAGAGAGAAGAGAGAGAGAGAGAGAGAGAGAGAGAGACAAAAGAGATATAGAGAGGAGAGATAGAGATAGGAGAGGAGAAAGAGAGAGGAGTGACAGAGAGAGAGAGAGAGAGAGAGAGAGAGAGAGAGAGAGAGAGAGAGAGAGAGAACCATACCATTTTTACAGTAATTGTTTTTCTATTTTTTTGATTTTTATCTAATTTCATCTAATAACGATGATATGAACTCTGAAATAACATATACATACTGCTAAAGAAGCTTTTCTATAAAGTATAATGGAGCCAACTATTCCATAATTACAAAATAATTTTTTTTCTAATTCCATCTAATACTGGACTGTGTTGCACTATCAGCTGACTACATGTTAACAACTGGTACACACTTTTTTTGCCTGAATGCCATTAGATAGAAGTGAGTTACAACAACACTGAAATTGGCCTTCTGTATGGTATCGGCTGCCATTAACTCTCTCCATGCTAGCAGCAACCAAAGATGCATTAAAGAGCTGTATCTGTGTCTAATCCCGCAGGGAGGGGGTTAAAATGAAAACAGAAAAGCCAGCAGATGGCTGTTAGAAGAAATTATACCTATTGAAAACTTCAAAATAAGCTCAAATTGTGGGTCTACTATTACCCACATAAAAAAACAGCATGCATATAAATACTGGTAGTTTGCCAATGTTTCATTTCATTATTCTTTTGGACTTTTGGTTCTGACGTTTTCAATAGTTAATTTCAAACTGACTAAAATCCGAGAATAATATACTAGAGTATATACAGTGAAAGTAATGCATTATAGCATTCCTTTAAGCACATACCTTCTATCATGGATTTAAATTAGTTTTTTTTTCTTTTAACCAAAGAAGTCTATTTAACAAAAATGTAAAATTCGGGTTCAATGACCACAAGTAACTGATAACTACCATAACCTAAAATTAATTACTAGTATGTACTTCTATTAAAAATATTTAATAAAAATGGAGAAAAAAAACATATCATATTGTAATACATTAATGGGAGGGTTTATCTGGCATATCCACATACTGGTACTTGTATACATGCCTACATAATTACCCCATCGACCCTGTAGGAAAACAGCAGGGGACAATCGTGCGACCTGGGGGATAATGAGGGCTGGTTGCAAAACCATAATGAACAACAACAACTATAAAGCTGACAGGATATGTACGGCCATTAACTCGACAAAATGGAGACCAAAGAAAAAAGAAAGAAAAAAACATTTGGGGAAAAAAAAATGGCCGAAAGACCAGAAGGATAGGAACAAGTCCAGGCAAGCAGCTTGTACCAAGTTTTTTTTTTAAAGATTACATAATGACCCACACAGCTGTGGGCAATGTTGAGAGCTTCCTCCAGGCCCTGTAATTATCCCTCTTGTGTGTCGTGAAGTGAATAGGTCTGTACCAGGAATAAATGGTGAGTTGCGAGGCAAGGAAATGTATGTGTGTGTGTATGTGTCTGGAACGTACATGCATGGTATAGTGTAGAGCTTTGAGCACGCACACTGTACATGTAGTCTAGCGAGACAATACATACACCTTATTATTATTATTATTATTATTATTATATTATTTTGTTAAATTGAGAGAGAGAGAGAGAGAGGAGAGAGAGAGAGTGAGAGAGAGAGAGAGAGAGTGGGGAGGAAGGAACTTAAGGCACTATTGAACACAGACAGATGCCAAGGCACTATTGAACACGGATTGATGCCAAGGCACTATTGAACACAGACAGATACCAAGGCACTATTGAACACAGACAGATACCAAGGCACTATTGAACACAGACAGATACCAAGGCACTATTGAACACAGACAGATACCAAGGCACTATTGAACACAG
>JAUTBV010172119.1:0-23815 GCA_032361325.1 Lepetodrilus fucensis | reverse complement strand
AAATAAACTATGAATGATACAAACAGACAAGCAGACAGTAATCTATTTAAAAACATAAACAGACTACATGAATATATGTAACTATTAGCAATAAAGGTTATTTGTATTCGTTTTCCTTTTATTTGTTAGTGTGCCAAATGCTAAACTAGCCTAAAGGCATGATTAACTGAAACATGTAAACATTGCACTGTGACACTGACAGTTCGTAGTTCCTACATTTAAGTTATGTAGGTCGATCGTCGGAAAAATATAATGTGACCAAAGTAGATCTATGTCATGGTTACTGTATACAAATGTAGACATTCCAATGTAGACTACTGCCGTCCTCATGATCGCATCCTCATCGTACTAGCTTCCCATCTAGATTCTAGACACCCGCGGCCCAGCCCACTTTTTTACCGGTCACGAGAAAGGAATGTGTAGAGAAATACTTCCGTTAATATTACGCTGAAAGCTACTTAACGTTAAACATATTTAATAAAAATATTTCGAAATCATCTGAACACTGATAGAACAAGAAATAATAGTAATTTATGGGGAGAAATTATTTAGAAATACAACATTTGCAAAACCACGAGAGTATTTTTGACAGGCGTACAACTGTCAAACATTTTTAGTCAGATCGTTATGAAGAAAACCCCGAAGCATAATATATATGCAGTCGGTTTGTACTCACCCGTATACGATTGCAAATATATGTAAAAGCCAATTTATGCACCAACTACAGAAAATAACTACTGCTAAACCACATATCGTGTAATCTACCGGTGCCATTTTACTCCAAATGGAGCAAGCGCGTTGTCCCACAATCCTCTCGCTGAGAATATGATGAGATAACTTCCGGTTGACCCCTGACCCGTGAACTGGTGAATTCCTCATGTTTATAGCAACGGAATATACACGCCTTGTCACGTGCAGCCTAATTTCTACTTGTCTATGGTATTAATATACTGAGTAATTAAGCATTGAACATTAGTTTTATCATGTTGATAAACAAAAATACATATTGTGAACTATGCAAGATTAGCTAAAGTTAAAAGACAGAACGACGCACGTTGATTTAGGTACAGACTAGATTTCATCATCATAAAAATACTATAGTTATGACTTCTAGGCCTACTGATTAAAAATATGCCCCAAACAAGACAAAATGGGCGTACGTGGTCGATGACAGTATAGATTAGTCCCTTTATAATTTATTATCAAATAATTATGATCTATATCATACATTTTTCATATAGGCTATATGAATGATCGGAGTTATGATTAGGCCTACAACATTAGGCCTACAGCATCATTACATGCAATCGTGATAAATGGTTTGATAATTCAAAATGTTTTGCAAATGCCATTTAATTAATGCGTGATATTCCCGCGTGGTCTTTGTTATGTGAGATAGGTTCATATAATATGTCAGAACAAATGTATAAACAATTAAACATTAAAAAAAAATTAGATTGGGGATTTCCGAAAACATATATTTGTGATAATGATGTGCACGTTCTATCAGTGTCAAAATACAGTATTCGCTGGTTTAGTTTGACAGGTTAAATTTGATTTATAATTGGTATGCTTTACGATACTTAATATAATAGCCTACATGTAATAGTAATTGCGCGTTTAAACAGCTACTTTTGATTACAGATTCATAAAATGTTACCACAAGCTGTAGAAAGTTCAGGAACATAGTCATAGGCCTACTAGGCTAATTTCGTTGGAATACAATTTCAATTTTATTTGAAGATACTGACATATTATTTCATTAGTAAACATAGTAAACATAGTATTATTGTTATAGTTAGTTACGTAGCCCTATTATAGTTATAGTTAGTTACATAGGCCTATTATACTGTTATGTAGGCGTACAACCTGTGATGCCGTTTCTTATGGTAACAATACGCAATACGATCTAAAAAGAAGTATTTTGACATGCTGTATAAACGCTATTTATACCACATTGTACATGTTATCAGATTGAAACATCAATGCTATTTTAAATCAGTATTCGTGCGTACGTAATAAAGCATATCGAACATAAACACGACTTAGACTATTCTTACTATATGTGTAATCTTTAAGTGGATAGCCTAGTATATAGGTCAGAGGTTATTGGCCCTGTGACGCACCTACCCACATACTTCTTCTGTGTTGATGTAGGCCTAATACACAGCGCGTGTTCATGATTCAGTGTATACGTGATAGTGACGAATATTGCGAAATTCGCACAATTAGACGAAATACAAGAGGATATCCTTCAGAATCTGTCCTGTTTAAAGTTCACAATATTCCACTAAATTTGCCTTTACTTATTGTTCCAATCTACATGATCATTTCGGGCTCAAACATTGACGCACACGCTCACGAGTACACTCACTCACTCACTCTCAACCCGACAATTTAATATCAATAATCGAGACCAGCTATGATCAATTACCGTTATATTATCGACTATGGTCATGGTTTAGTCAGCGTTAGAAATTAACCTTTATATTTTAGCTGGTAGTCTATAGAACTAGACTAGTGTCATCCTTGTTTTACTAGACCTCACCAACATTTGCTCCCCATTAGCTACTTGATAACAACAATTACCAGAAATTATTCCTGAAATGCTTTATTCGTTATCAATGTTTAAACAAGACACCACTACCTTTAAAGTAGCAGTGAGGAGAGTATGAACACACATTCAGTCAATCATATGGTTCAAATTCGATAACGAATCCATTAAGAAGCATATTTTTGGCTAACCTTAACATCCTAGAATATTCAATCATATAAGGATGCGATCTGCATGTAGGCCTACCTATCCATTGTATTTGGGTATACAAACATTAAATACTTTATATTGGGTAAATGTAAACGGTACTATATAAAAGACTCTGGTAGTCCTCGGACAATTTCAATTCAACTAGACTAGACTAGCAGACTATTATAGTCTAAGTGTTAAATGATTTCGCTGGTAATAATATTTACTCATATATTAAATATTATACGAAATAAAGAAATTGATAGGCTACACATTTTCTTTCGCTTAGATGTAGGCCCATACCAATTCCAACATGATTAACGAATGTGACGACATGGATCATTACCTTTGAACATTTCATTTTCACTTAGCATTGAATCTCTAACTCCAAACATTTATACCTTGAAACGAACATTTGAATGTTTAAAGAGGTAATTAACTGTTCAAATTAACTTCAATTATATAAAATATAAATGGTCTTACAACTAAATATCGTCCCAAGTATCGATAATCTTTCATTGAGATCGATTTATCGATAATAGAGATTCAACGATTACAATACGTAGGCTACCCCGATTGGCGCATATCCAGTTCAAGTTTTAACTTAAATGGATTATGGTTGGTTACGTATTTTTAAGCAAATGCTGCTTACTTGTATATACATCTTCACAGACCAAATAATATGAGCGAAATAAAGGCTAGTCATGTCAGCACTGTATATCACTTTAAAATATATTTTATTTGAATTAATGTCATACACGCTGTGTTGCAGTGCATGCATGTGCATGTATGTATGCGTATACAGACTGAATGAGTATGTATATTGTGTGTTATAAATTATATATCTAAGTATTTAGAACATGTGAAAGTGTTGTCAACTTGTGGGTAGGCTATATAGGTATAGTACTCACTGTATATCAAGTAGTAGCCTACTTAGATCTATACATCAACGTCTGATATGTGTATACTTATGTTGTGTGTTTTAGAGTAGACCTATTGTATGTATAACTGCCTAGATAGGCTAGCTTATGTTGTCGCTGCGTTATAAGGGCCAAATTACATTAATATGCACGATGTAAGCACTGCCGATGCACCTATATCCATATTCTCTCTCTCTCTCTCTCCCTTTATCCCTCTCCATCCCCCACCTCTCTCTCTCTCTCTCTCTCTCTCTCTCTCTCTCTCTCTCCCTCCCTCTTTCCTGAGAGCATCCGTGAGCAGGTGAGGATTCCTACTTGTCTAAACATATTTTACGCTCGCTTCATCATTGCATATTTCAGAATAAAAATCATTGTTTAGATTCTACGTTTTAGCATTAGTGTATTGCAGTTTTTAGAAGTTACAATTCCTCAAATAACACATTATGAATGCCAGCTTCGTGTAAAATGCATGATTCTTCACATTTATGCGTTTAGTAGTGTTGAATCCTCAAGCGAATCTGTTCCAGCAAACTGTTGACGAGTGCGATAAGCAAATATATCTTACGCATGCGCATTAAGTTGATTTGAAAATCCCAACGGAAGAACTCCATGGGTGGACAAAATATTTAACTATAAAATAACGTATTCTTTTCTTGATGTACAATCCTACGTAGTAGTATTGTCCTTGAATTTAAATATGGATCTTGGAGGTCTAAAAGTCGGTGTTAATGTGGATATTCAGCGCACGGACGGTGAGATTCTGCACTCGGAAACTGCGAATCTGAGTCATTTTACTTCGTATGACGCCGGGTTGCTAACATAAATATTGCTTCTGGCATTTTAAAAATCTCACGTTTATTATTTAGGATAATCGCCACTGTTATTAGTAAAGCAAATGTATGTATATATTGTGACAAATTTAACGTTTATTTTATTATACCGCACGTAGAATGCCAAGACTTGAGACCCGGAAAGAGCTTCGGTTTTCGTGTACAATACTAGTGAAAACAATGACAATCGACTAATATTGAAACGGTACAACATGGACATTTGATGAATTTGAATGACATTGAAATAAATATAACATTAATATTATATTATATCAGTATTTTTTATTTTAATAGCACATTAGTAATACCCTTCTTAGTTCTATTCTAATTGAGGCCTTGCAAGGTACAATCGTTTTGGGTGGCCAAAAACAATCTGATGACGTGAGCAACAGCGGAAAATCCCATTGTCTTGACACCCACGATGCTATGTGACGTATTGAGTGACGTCACATGCAGGGTCTCAATAATCTATCGATTGTCGCTGCATTCAGGCACCTTCAAACATCAACATTGCTAATTTTACTGATCACTGTATCACGATATATATTATTATACTGAGGTGTCACCCGGAAGTGCACATACTCTTGACATATGTTCAGTAATTTATCCTCAATGCTCTTACACACAAAAATATATATGACATTTCACCCCCAGTTCATTTGACACCTGTTTTTGTTCCTAAGTCATAGTAATTTTTCCACCAAGTATCATTTCAAGGTCATGAACGAGTCTCTATCACCCCCAAATATAAGATGCCTCGATATTACCACACCACCTGACATGACCCTTCTTCTGATTTTGTTAAACTTAGAAATATTGAATTGTTTGTCAAAAATGTACATATTATAAAAAACAATCACCTTTGTATTATATTTTTTAAAGGAATCTACTGTCATATATTGTCGCAAATGAGTCAAAGATTCCTTTAGCGATGTTAATCTCCATAAATTACTCACTCACCATCATGTATTGTTGTCAATATTGTCCAGCAAGGTAGATTTACTAAATAAAATAATGCCAGATTATATTTATTACAGTTGATTTATTTCTGTTGACCTGCAGGTCGTATTCACTCGGCTGTGATTGGTGGTGTAAATTTGGAGTCGCGCAGCGTCACTGTGGAATGGTTCGAGAAAGGAGAAACCAAGGGCAAAGAGGTATGTTTGTCGCCTAGAATGATTTCTTAGCTTGAAATGTTTGAAGAAGCTACCTTTCCGATTTGGTTGTTCTACTATTCTGTATGCAGTTACCATGGTTACTGAGCAGTTATTCTTGACTAGTCGATAAGCTGGTGCTCATACAGGTATACAGTAACACTCGCTGCTATAGGCATCACAGGTTTTTCTCCTAGCATAAACTGACAAACTGTTATGCAAGTAAAATCATCTTGACAGTGGGTCTAAATCCAACTCGAATGTACAAATATAAATTTGCTATAATATATTGGGTTCGTATTTCTCTTTCAGATTGAAGTGGAAGCAATCTTTGCTCTCAATTCACATGTTGTTGTAGTCCCAGACAAACCAAAGGAATCACAATCTGTTAAGGTGGGTATCACAAGTGCTGATTTGAACATGTTGAAGAGGATACGTCTTTCCCCGATTCACTGGTCTTTGTCATGTATGAGTGAAAGATTTGCGCTGTTAAGCAACCCAATACTTCACTCACTTACACTGGTCAAGAATAGATATTGTAGATGACAGCTGTTATTTTGATCGGGAATTACACATCTTATGTGCAAGAGGTTTTCAGTATTATCATTACTGGTTACGGGCCTATTATCGCCTAAAATATGAAAGTTTTCCTGGATATTTTTCTTAAGATGTATATCAACTTCATTATACTTATCATGGCATATGTATAGCTATAGTGTGACCATATGGTATATTCAAAGTTATCTACGCCACTTTGGCGATACTTTTGTACATCGTGTAAAAAACATAAAATATTAATGGAAGTTGTGCTACGCCATAACTATATGAAAGGACATTATGGCTGACGAACAAATATAAACAAGTGTCTTATTGTTTAGTCACGTGATCAACCCCCGGTATGTTATTTTGCAAGTTTTGAAAATGTTGAAGCTAATTGGTGTTAATTTAAAATAAAACTAAATTATTGCTCCAATTATCATCTGTTGGTAATTAGTAGGTGTTCTTTATTTAAAATATGCCATAATCCAAATCAATCACGAATGCCGAAGCGCTACATCGGGGGTAGGCAATAATAGGTCCTGGGCGATAATAGGCCCGTAACCAGTATGGATTAGGTGGCCGCATATGACTTTGAGATCTTATTTTTCTAAAACCCCTTCTTGGATTATGGATACATTTTGTGTTCAAATAGAGCTATTGCCAGTACCAGTATTGTCACAATACTAAGTTAAATATTTTTGGTTATTTGAAAATCATGTACAGATGTGTGTTGTAATGTTCTCTTTATATCATTTTGTTTTCACTTTCACTTTCTGATTAGTTTATGTTGGAGTTTAGTTTCAAGATAGTATTGAAGGTTTGATTTTGCCATGTACCAATGTACATAATTATGTACATGGTCTGTCTGCAATGTATTGCCGTGACGCTACAAAGTTGTGACGCAGGACCAGGAGGAAGAGTTTGCCGCCGACGTCGCCCCCGATGATTACGAGGACGAGGATGTCGACGAGCAGAGTATTACCGATAGTTATTGTGACGAACAGGAAGTGACATCACAGGCAACCCCGCCCCCGTCGTCTGCAAACTCTCGTAGGTTGCAGCCCAGTAAACTAACGCGGCCGGGAGGCAAGGTAGATGGAACTCGGTTCATTCTCCCCCCTATCGGTTCATGCAACGTAGTGGCTTCCCTTTGTGTCTGTCCGTTGGCAAGGATTGTGTGCATGAAGCCAGGGTTCTGAATACATGGGGCGTGTTGTTTACAACCAGCACACACCAGTGTCCGTGGATCCTGACCCCGAGACTGCAAAGCCTTTTTGAGTATGATTTCACGCTCAATTCAAGCTTTTATTTACAAATCCCCATAACATTTGAACTTGAGCATGAAATCGTACTCAAAAATTTCGAGGCCTGGTTATTATTGGTGTATAAGGAGCGCTACTGGTCTTACATTGCTGCATGGGGACGATATGTTTGTTTTGCTAATATTGCATCTCTAGATTTTGTTTCCCTGTTTGTTGTCGCATCAAGAGGCTGGCATATGCCGTAGTGCTAGCTCCAGTAGCACTGAACAATTAAACTTCATACCCATCTCTTGATTTGCCTCCAAATTTCTGTGGGACGTCATCATGCAACACCTGCCTTTTCTTACGGTACTCCTGGGGCCGATGCTGTCTGTTGTTATGGCCTTATGTGGTTGTGGTCTTGCATGGCGTTCATTCATTCATTCATCATGAAATCCAGTTTCAGGTTCCTAATGTTTTGATGGTGTCGGAAAGCATGATTATGTTGGTGTGTTATCAGCACAATCAGTCTGGTTGGTTTTCAGTCGCACACATTCTTATGAAAGGTATCTCAGTTTGATTGCTATATTTTAATTTTATTTCGTCACATGAACCGCATGTTTTAGTAGAACCCTCTCATAATGAACATTCTTCACATTTCCATGGCTTGATACAATGACATTGATAATTTTGGTGAGTCAATATGACAAATGAATTTATATGTTATATGGATGAATTCAATTATTGTTAATTTTCATGATAAGTAATATATATATATTTGTTTGTACAGAAGGCATGTATACACCCAACTATACATCTTGGTATTGGTCATGTCAGGGCTGTCTCTATTCAGTACTCCCCGGATTCTGTGGATCATATTAATGTTTTAACATGTAATTACCAGTGCAATCAGCTGTGAAATTCACGATTATTTTTATGTGATGAGTATATTTTATTAATACAATAAGTATAATGGCTTAATCAACATTGCCACAGATGTAGTCAACCGGAACAACCAGGACCTATCACAGATTGATGAATTCTGTCCCACACAGTGTTGTCTGTTGTCCCATGATTGTCCATGCGGAACTTCATAACAACAGTCTGTGGGTTGTCCCAACTATCATTGATATTAAAGAAAGCAAAATTTAAATGTTCATGAATTGATCGGACTTGGCAAATAGTGACATACAGCTTTGCAAGTACATTGCTTGGCCGTTGTATCTGACAGTCACAGAAATGTTTCCGTTGATAGTTAAATTTGTTTACACAAGTCATGGATTATCACCATCGCCAGTGCTGTGCATGCTAGATATAGATTTGTCTGTATATTCTCTCCATAGTGCTGTGTGATGTATGTTTACATCTGTATTCACATAATACTTAATAGTGCATGGTTACGCTATAATTGTTTATTTACATGGCCGCTATTGACGAGCATTGTCAATATAGATAACGATGCCAGTCATTGAGGCTGGACTGGGAGTATCATCTGTGCATTGTCATGTATGGGAGAAAGATTCCCACTGTGCTGTAAAACAATAAATCACTCCTATGTGTAATCATAGTTTTGTACATTACAGCATACAATCGCAACTAGTTGCCAGTACTTGGCCTACCTCTCAAGAATTTATATTTTGTTTTTATTCTTAAACTGAAAACATATCCATTTCACATTTGCTCTCTGCAACCAGTTATAGTATTCAACCTGTCCCAACTATTTTGTGTGTAATTTTGTGGAATTCTTTGTCCTGAAACGTTTTAATACCTATAGGCAGTGACCATGATGATAGTTATATTTCACTCTGTAGAGTAGTATAAGGATATATTTTCACTCATATATTCCGCTACTGCCAAGCATATAATAAAGTTTCTTTATAAGAAAGACTGCAGTACTGTGGATTATCTCTTCCAACTTAACTGTTCCTGTTACTTGAATGTTCACCTTAATTTCATGTATGAATGAAAAATTCCTGCTTTGATGTAAATCAATCACTCTTAATGAATAATTAAAACTTAAGCCGGAAACTAAGTAACATGTTAGTGAATTAAATGTTATTATTTAAAGAATGAATGTCAAGTCATTAGCATTCATTTGAGCCATTAAGCTAATGGGTCACAAGGCCAAATTCCATGAAGCGTGAAGTAAACAATGAATCTGGAAATGAATGCTAATGACTTCTGTGATGTTAATTGCAGGATGAGACAATGATACTGTTATTATTATCAAATACTTGGACACCCTACTTTGCATTTACAATTCAAATCCTGTACAAAAAAAGCAAACTGTCAGAATTTATTTTTTGTATGCCTTTGACGACATGTGACTGATTTATTTATGTCATATTTTCTTTTTGCCAATCCATTCTGTAAAATAAGAGATACTGCAACAAAAAAACACTAATTCAATCAATCAATCGGTGGTTTCTATGGTGAGATTCCAACCATTTATTCTTTGTATGTTAATATTCCTGATTATTTTGTGTTGTAGAGCAACAAAAGTAACAAGTCCCAGGGTGGTACTGCAGACAGGGAAAATGCCCGACCAGCCAACAAAGGTCAGTGTTCTCTACTCCCTCAGCACTAGCCTAATTTATCGTTATATTTGCATTTGCAATCCTTTCTAATCAATGTATTTTGTTCTGGCAAGGCAATTTTCTGCGGATCTGCGAAAATCTGCTGATGTATTTGTCGAGGCCTCGGGCTTATTTTTTGCTTTGTTTCCTGCTGCGAAATAAAGTATTAATTCATTCATTGTATATTGCTAAAATCACAATTGAAGAGACATTTCTTGCGCTGTGTTGATGCTTTCCTGTCTGATGTTTTCTCTGGTTGTTCTGTTGTCAGTCATGTCGGCGCGGTCTCGGCCTAGCTATGTGGCGCGCCCGGTGGCCGTTCAGAACGGAAAGGTAGAGAACTCCATCTCCGCACACGATGCCAAGGAGGACCCCAAGAGCAAACTTAATGCTGGTCAGTGTTCTAGTGCTAGGGAAATGTTGAGCTAATGTTGTGTAGTTGTTGAGGTTTCTACTCCCATGACAAGCAGATCTCCTGTATGGGAAACTGTAAGATCTCAACTCACTGAGTACCTGAAAATGTGACGTGTCGCCATCGCTTAATATCCCCTGATGTATGCCAACACTGATGTAAGTAATGTAAATTACGACTCTTGTAGTGCCATGATCGTATTCAAACTAGTTAAGTTTTAAAGGTAAGTTTATGTCACTGCTGCTTGACTAATTTTTCTGGATATTGCATCGAATACGTAGTCCGTTTGTCACTGACACCATTAGGTTGTTTTTCATAGCTGGGCGTCGGAAGTCGAACTGCGTGAAGGAGGTGGAGATGATACAGAAGCGGCGCGAGGACCGGCGGGCGGCACAACAGGCTATCAAGGAGGTCAACGAGAAGAACTACGACACCAACGACCCCAACTGGGCATTTGTGTCCATGATCAAGTAGGTCCTTGTGTCGTGACTTGTACACATGGCTTGTAGTGTGGCCAAGATGATAGATAATACACACGTATGTACTAAGGCAGCATTGTCGCGTATGTGTGAACGATTCCTGCTGCAATGTTATGCAAGAAATCATTATTGAAACAAGTCCTGATAATGTATATAAAAGTCTGAAAAATGCGAAATGCTTGCTACTTATAACATGTTATTATGAGCTATATATGATGACTGCTTCCAGTAATTACCGTGATAACCTGGAATATCGACCGATCACGTCCTCGGACCCGATAGACAACCACCAGATCTGTGTATGTGTGAGGAAGAGGCCGCTGACCAAGAAAGGTACGTTTTACAACTTTGTGCTCTTTGTAGTATTTAGTATATACGTACTAGCCAGACACTTTCTCAGCCACATAAAGCATCATGTGATTACTGTGGGAGTGCTCGTCCAGTACAGAATGGATAACCAGTAGTTAAATTTCCAGTGCCAGGGAGGGGAAAAATTAAAATCTTTTTGTTTTTTGTTTTATTAATATTTTATTTTATCATTTCCTGTTTTATTATCATTTCCTGGCAAATTATCATTAGTGGACAAAAATCACTGCTTGCTGTTATTGAATTGTTTTTAACAGAAAATGCCCGCAGTGAAGTGGATGTTGTCACCATTCCAAACAAAGGGAAAATGATTGTCCACGAGCCCAAGCTCAAGGTTGATCTCACGAAGTACTTAGAGAACCAGACTTTCAGATTCGATTATGCCTTTGATGATTCCGTCACAAATGATACGGTCTACAGGTATTACTCGCTTTCCTGTACAGCGCATCTCTTGCAACTCTGTTATCTCCCTTTGTAGTCCCACTGGGATCTGTCTATTTGAATTTTCTGATATTATCAACGAGAGATTAAAGACAAGATTATGTCATTATTAGGTGATTCAGAATTGTTTTCAATTGTTCTACTTAGCTGTGTAATAAATAGAGGATCTAACATGAGTGGTCATTTAATACTGAATTTATTAAACAAGTTGGTAAAACATAACACATTAAAACTAATATTGTGCAGCAGTGCAAATATTTATTATTTATTGAATGGGTGTTATTGCACTCTCAAACTCTTATATTATGTGATAAATTTACTTACAATAACTATATTTAATATTGATTACTTTTACATTTTCATAAAGATTGACATTTTGATCTCTCGTCTGTTTGCCAGGTACACAGCCAAGCCACTAGTAGAGTGTATATTTGAGGGAGGAATGGCCACTTGCTTTGCATACGGTCAGACAGGCAGTGGGAAAACACATGTGAGTTTCTATGGCATTGTCGATGTTGAAATCTGGATAACCAGGTATTATTTTGTAGTCCTTGTTTCGTACCAATATTATTGATGATTCTTCAGATTCAGACTCCATGTCTGCTCCCTCTCGTCAGTATACTTTGCTATTCACAACTTTGTTTATATTTGTGATAACATTACATTGGAAAAGAGTATCATCCATTTCAAGTTCTCATGATAAATATCAACGACTATTTGATCTTCTTTTTTTTATGTGGATAAATTGTTAATTTATTTCAGACGATGGGAGGAGATTTCTCAGCTAAAGGTCAGCAGGACTGCACCAAAGGAATCTATCTCTTAGCAGGTCTGTGTACTATAGACAACATTGCCAGTGTTTATCTTGACTACTCATCACAAATGGGTGAAAGATTCCCGCAGCAATGTTAAGCTCCATAATTACTCACTCACCTCGACAGTCCTGGCTGTAATCATTTATATATGCCCATTTATTATTTTTCCAGCCAAAGATGTTTTCCGGTTGATTAACTCTCGGTACAAGAAGCTGGACCTAACTGTGGGCTCGAGTTTCTTTGAAATTTACAGTGGGAAGGTGAGTGTTTTACCTCGACAGAGCTGTGCTTGTAATAAACCTCACCCAGTACCCTGTTAATGAACTGAAAACCTAAGTGAAGTTGTACTGAGAGAAATCTTATCGCAGCATCCTCAGATGGTCAGTAGTGCTGGCAGGTTTACTGTACACTCAGTGTTACAGGTGTTGCTAGTTTTATCCTGCCCTAAAGCTAGTAGATTAATCGGGGCATACCAATGGCAGAATATCCAGAAAATGTATTTTGGGGTGTTCATTTTAAAAGTTTTTCTAGGGGTGGGGGGTTATTTTAGAGATACAGCATTAGGTTTGGTGTCATAATTCTTGTATTGATGGTGTTAATCATTTCCCAAATGGACGTCTTCAAATTTTGACTTCGGAATTTACCACCACCTACTACAAGCTAAACTGACAATCCGTGATATAAGTGAAATAATCTTGAAAGCCGCTCTAAACCCCCAATTCAAACATCAGACATTACTCCCATGCATAGCGAGCTACAGCTCTTATAGCCCTAGGACCTAGATGTACATGCAGTGTGCGTGACTCCTGGTGTTGTGTGTTGCAGGTGTTTGACCTGCTGAACAACAAGGTGAAGCTGCGGGTGTTGGAGGACCACAAGCAGCAGGTGCAGGTGGTGGGGCTGAAGGAGGAGACAGTGCATACGTCCGAGCAGGTGCTGCAGCTCATCCAGCACGGCAACAATGTCAGGTACGTCGCCTACCACGCAGTCCAGCTGACGCGCAACAGTCCAGCCAACGGCTGAAGTGATATTGATAGGATGCACTGTTTGTAGAGTGGCAATGCAGATCATCTTGGATCTGTCAGTACCAGCTGGTGCTCGCAGGTTTACTGCAACATTCAGCGCTACGGGTGTTGTGGGTTTTCTCCTGCCCTAAACTGACCGTGAAAGATGCTAGAAAGCGACTCTAAACTCTGAACTCTAAATCCAAATTAAAAATAAAATAGATATGATTTAAGTTTGACATTGTAGGTAATTCAACATGGTAAATACGTTATAAGTACTTTGACATTGTAAATACATGGACGCTATGCTATGTTGCAGGACGTCAGGTCAAACGTCGGCCAATCAGCATTCATCCAGGTCACATGCCGTGTTTCAGATCATTCTCAGGAAGAGGTAATTGTATACACAATATCATCAGGCCCCGAGATTACGAAACTTCTGAGTACAATTTCAGCCTCACCTCAAGGTTTTGTTCACAAATCCCCACCTAAAATCTTTAGCATGAAATCGTGCTCAAAATGTGTCATAATTTCAGTGCCATGTCTTATTTATGGAAGTGGCTTGTAGATAATGCTCACTATAAATACTGTACGTGTCGTCTATATTGTTTTAGGTATTCCTCATCGCGTATGGGTGAACGATTTCCGCTGCAATGTAAAACAATAACTCCCTCACTTTAGGTATTCATAGAAAACCATGAAGGTTGGATTTCATCAGAAGTTATGTTGTAATTTCAGGAACAACAAGATATTTGGAAAGTTTTCTCTCATCGATCTGGCAGGTGAGTTGTTGTTGTTTTGTATACTTTGTAACTAAACTTGCCAGGCAAATTGATTCTGATTGGTTTTATCTGTGAGCATGTTCTATATAATATGGCATCATGTATCGGTGGTGTATTGGTGTAAATCAGTAATAGACTGTGTATGTAATATGGCAGGTGTGCCTGATGGGCTGTTGTGTTGTGTTCAGGAAATGAGCGAGGGGCAGACACATCGAGTTCCGATCGACAGACGAGAATGGAGGGTGCCGAGATAAACAAGAGTCTGTTAGCACTAAAAGTAAGTCGCCCACAAATTTTCTCGCATATTCTCATTTCTATATTAGTATTACCTACAGAATGTATCGTCGCAAATGGGTGAAAGATTCCCACAGCAACGCTAAATTCCATAATCAAGCATGATATTAGACGTAAATTTACGTATGTTTGACCTGTATTTTGTTCGCTATAGGAGTGTATTCGTGCGCTGGGGAGGAAGGGGTCTCACTTGCCATTCCGTGCTAGCAAGCTGACGCAGGTTTTACGAGATTCATTCATAGGAGAGAAGTCAAGAACGTGCATGGTACGTAGATGTGTGCGGCTATTGGGGGCATCCATCCATCCCTTTACTAATGCAATGTCAGTGGGCTAGGCCCTAGTTTCCTACTTTTAATATCTGGGCAGTGAAATACCACTATTCTCTACTTAGTTTAACACTCTGTCTGCTGAATTAGACATATACACTGCTCTTTAGGGCATCTCTGGTTGCCTCCAACATGGAGAGGGTTAATGTTCAATTGTGACTAGGATTCCGTATTGCAGTCATCTGTTGATAACCATGACATGTATTGAAATGATTGTCATGAACTGTGATGTATTATCAGTAACGCAGCAATCGTGTATTTCAGATCGCCATGATCTCGCCAGGCATGTCATGCTGTGAACATACACTCAATACACTGCGCTACGCAGACAGGTGAGTCGTGTCGGCATCCTCCAAAGTTTTTGTGTTAGAATCGTCTTTACTTGGTTAGCAATTAATTTTAACATCCTCTGGCAGCCCTCAGGAAATGGTCACATTCAAGGGAGGTAACTCAGTTTTCCTGTGATATTATGGCTGCTTGTTTTGCAAAGCAGTGAGGTATGGTGTATGCTGGTAAGCTACCTCTGCAGGCTAGCTTGCTAGATTTGACACAACGATCCTGAAAATTCCTCGCCAGTGACGCTGGTCTTCAGAAGTTGCGTTTTTCTCTGTAGACAGGCGAATCTTGGTGAACTATCGCATGACCAGCATACACCGCTTAAAAGCGGCTAGCAAAATGTTTTGACAAATCAAGGAGCCAAGTTGTGTAAGAAATATTCCTCCCTGCTGACTGGTATTAACCCTTTGTTTTCCAGAGTGAAAGAGCTTGGGCCCGGAGGCCCAGTGGAAGGCAAGCCGTCGGAGATAGCGCAGTCAGAAAACATGGCGTATGGCTCTATGTCGCCGCAGAACAGCGATCTTGCCTCACTGAAGACGTCCAATGTGAGTGTTCCGTGATTCCAGGAGGCTCTGGTTGTATCCAGCAGTGTGGACCAGGGTTGTGATCAATAATAGCAATCAGTTGAGAAATCTCACCAATGCTTGTGAATTCTTGTGAATAATGGTGAGAAAACGTTCAGGCAAACTGAGAAAAATGTACCAATATTGGTAACATGTTCTCAGCGAGTCCCACAAATCGTTCTAACCTGTTTGTAGTTATTGAACGCACCCAGGATGTCCAACCAACGCTCACAAGGATTACAATACATAAGAACCATTTTGGACAGTTTTGTTTGTATACTAGCATACTGATAAGATTGAGTTATCTGTTGTAACTGTGCGTCTTCTTGCAGCAAGAGGAGGTATCGGAGGAACTGCTGAGTCATCAACTTGTCATAAACAAGATGAATGACCAGGAAGACGAAGTCATGGACGACCATCGCAAGATTATAGAGGTACCATTACAGCCAGTTTCACCCTTTAGCATTGGTGAAAAGTCATCATTATCAATTGTAAATTCCAAGTTGGATATCTCTAAGCCTTGCTAGATTGATGATTAACAGTACTATGTGAGGATGGGTGGTAATGCAATGGTAGAGTGTTGGAATTTCGGAGCAAAATGTCTTGGGTTCAAAAGGGGGGTGGGGGAGGGGTGGAAATAGAAACTAAAAAAAGAATGTGAGGTGGGGACTCGTTGATGATCACATTGTTTTGTTGTCAGATGTCACAGAAGTGGTTGGCGGAAGACAAGAAACTGTTGAAACTTACAGACGATGTGGACTACGACATTGAAGGTGAGTTGTCCATCTGAGCGATACATGTAGATCTAGCACAGCAGTAGGTAACTGAGAGGATAATTTTGGTCTTGACAATTCCTCAAACTTCAGTGGTATTTGGTAATGGATACAGCCAGGGATTGAAATTTTAACAGTAATCCGCTAGCCTGGGCCATTTCTCCCAATGTTAAAGGTATCCTAAGGGCTAGAAGAAATTCATATAATTTATTATTTGTATCACTATTTGAGCTGCAAAGTTGTAAAGTTAGTTTCCATCGCTGCATATGATACTACAGCCGGTGTTGTCTCTGAACGTGACATGGGTCTGGTGTTAATCGTGTACGTACGTTTCTTTCACAGCCTATTCCAAACAACTACAGGCACTGCTGACCAAGAAGATCAAGGCTATGACTGAACTAAGAGGTAGGCAAGAGACCACCATTTATCTTGAATTAAATCTTGTCACGTAAAAAATAATTCAGGCCCCAAGATTACGAAACTTTTTGAGTACGATTTCATGCTGAAGCTAAAATTTTATATGGGGATTTGTGAAAAATAATTAATTGAGTTAAAAGAGCTGCGTAAACTCGGGGGATGATCTAAACTGGAATAATATTATGTGATCACGGTCTCTGCCATGTTTTGTTGAAAAGCATATATCCTTGTGATTTGAACGTCCGCCGTGTGTTGTCTGTCCACAGAGAAGGTGTCTACGCTGCGACAAGAGATTCAGGAGGAGGAGAGCTTCATGAAGCCGAAACGCAAGTAGCAGCCGCCCGGCCACCGACACCAAGCGGACCTGTGTTGCAAAACCTTGGTGCATCTGTGTGGCGCACAGACTGACCACCGCCTTTTTTGTTTTGGTCTAAACCCCCCTCCTACTCACGACACTCCAGCCGTCGTCACCCAACTACCCCACACACCTTGTCTGGCTCGGAGCACGTTGGCATTGTGAGGGACTAGGATGCAACTGTACATATGTATACCGCCTGCTGATTGGTGATCATCAACTTACTGTATGCTGTGATAACTTATTTCGTCCGTTAGCGCTGCTGTTGTTCAGTCCGTCGACGCCAGTCCCAGCTGTATGTGATTATGCTCTCGGCTCCTGTGAGCAGGGGAGGCTACTCTGCTACTTCTGCAAGCAGGGGAGGCTACTCTGCTACTTCTGCAGACATGGGAGGCTACTCTGCAACTTCTGTGAGCAGAGGAGGCGATTCTGCTCATTTTTGAAAAAAACTAACTTTTGGCGAGTGGCGCTGTTGCATGATGTATGCTTCAAAGGTGATGTGTTGCATAGTCAAATGCCCGGCAGTTGCTCATCAGTGCAGGGTTTGCATTTAATCTTGGCAGAGCAAGTCACTTGCGTACAATTTCTAGGATAAAATTATGATCTGTATGGCTTCATAGCGTCTTGTGAACAATGATAATAGTTTTGCATTCTGGAAAATTATGATTGTCTATTATATTTTACTACAAGCTGTTGTAATGTTTTTTATAGTAGATGTTTTGCTTGAGATAACATAAAATGTTTGACCATTTGAACAATTCAGCTTCGTGACATGGTACCCTTGAATCTCGGGCGTGGCACACGTGATCATGTCTGCTGTTACGCCATTAACAAACTTGCCATTTGCCTACTTGTCGCAGGTTCTCCTTATCGCCCATGGGTGAAAGATTCCCGCTGCGACGTAAAAATAAATAAATAACTCACTCACGCCTCCGACCACAAACACATTGCCAGTGAAATACTTTGAAAAATGTCAGAAAACACCAACTGACTGACACGTATATTGAAGTGCCATTTACAAGTTATCATACATAATTAGATGTGAACATCTCACTACACAAGGCACACACCGATCACAATTCTTTCTGACTATGTACTTATGACATTTAAATGTTAAACCAAAAATGTTGTCTTGTCCCTATCATGGGATTCCATTGATAACATTGGTTAGCATTATTGCTGAAACATTGGCATGAAACATTAATCTAGCAGGCATGGCTGAAACATTGCCATCATGTATGGCTGAAATGATGTATGCATGACTTAAACATTGGAATGCATGGTTGAAACATTGGTATGCATCAGTGAAACATTGGCGTGAAATATTAGCGCGCATGGCTGAAACATCGGCATGCATTGTCAAAATGTGGGCATGCGTGGCGGAAATGAGCTGGTGTTGCTTACTGCTGGTGATCTCTGACCTAACATCCGTCTTGCAGAGGATAGCTATACAACCATCAACCCTGTCTCTTTCACTGTATTCCATGTGTGTCTCTTCATCCACTGTATGCAATGTGTGTCTCTTCTGTCACTGTATGTCTCTTCTATCACTGTCTCTTCTGTCACTGTGCATTCTATCTATTGAAACTTGAGTTGTGATGGACTTTCAAGCAAATGTGTGAAGCGCTTTTGCTAACAATATTCCGTGTGAATCTTACATGTACAAGTTGTGTCGTGTTCCACTATCTGTGTAGAATCCACCTTCTCACTGATTGAATTGACTTATCGTATTCTACATTATATGGTCTATGATGAAGTGTTTGTGTAATATAAAGCACCAGAGACATGAGAAACTAATTCATATTGAAAAATATTTTGTATGAACAACTGGACGATTATTTTGTGTGTGTAATAATTTGTGATAACTTTTGTCATTCTTTTCTCAGTTAGTATGATAGGAATGTACACGTGATAAAGGAAGCAATATTTTACAAATTACCCGGTATATCAGAGATCATGTGTCATCCTTGACATCACCTGAATGTGGCGCTCTCTAGCTTTCTTGAAAGAAAATGGTCTTGCATGAACGCTTTCTTTAGTAGTCGACTGTTGTTTATCATTATATGGGCAGTTGATGTGTGGACCCAACATACATGTTCCAGGGCTGTGATCTTTTACTTCAAATAAGTTAAGATAAGGCAACACATACCTGTGTTGTCACATCAATGGTTAGTATAAGTAAGATATTTTTGTCGAAGAACAAACATATTTTTGTTAGAACTTTTTGAATTATGTTTATGTTTTGTTATGAGCACCTAAAGTATTAGGCATTGTCAGTAATCTGTTTTTCTTCTTTAAAAAAAAAAAAGTATATATTTTATTTACATTACTGAAAAAATGGTGTCCACATTTAAAAAGAAATCTAATTACTAGTACTTTTATTAAGACTTAACTTTATCCTCTGCTAGTATAAACATGGAGAGCACCCGTTCAAGGTCGTTGTCATGGATATATTTAAATTTGAGTCAAATTACTAGGATGGCTACAGAGCATTTCTGTCCTGATTTCCGAAGAGTTTCCTACAAGTACATTGAATCATTGTTCAAGTTTTTGTTTAGTCATTTGCTCAATGCATAGAGTGGTAGAGATCATGTGTTCTTTTTATAAAGGAATGCTGTGAATTTATTTATTGTCACCCAATGCTACAACTTAGCTATATTGTTAAAGGAATGTAAAGAGCTCATACACAAAAATAATAACCAATATTTTATTGATATCTTATTTGCACAGTCTTATATAAATTTCCAAGTAATTTTTTGATTGTTTGTAAAGTGCACTCGGTGAAGTTTTGAAGAGTTTATGGAAACTTTTTCTGTTATCTTTTTGTTTCTTATCATTGTTTTCGTACTTGAGCATTATCTCTATTGTGACAAAGGTGTTGACAAAGTACAATACTGAGGAATCGTAAATCCAAATCCAAATCTTTTGATGGAAATGTGCTGATCTATTTTTGTGTATGAACTATTCACATATATATATATACTATTCCTGTACCACAACATAGTGACTAGATAACTAAATGTGTAAAGCCTATATTTCACAAAGAGTTTTTGAAATGTGTGTGTATATATACGTGTTTTGCGACTACTATGTATTGGCCATGTACTAAGTGTTAACACATGAATTCAATGATGTTCGCATCACAATCAGTTTTCCTTATGTTCAAAGAAGCGATGATTTGGATAGAAGTGCTTGGTAATTTGTTATTCATACAGCATCATAACATGTACCAATGACATGCAAGTCTCCAAAGCGATATTCAATTTGTCACTTCTTTAATTTATGCTTTTTGTCATCTTAATTATTAACAATGAGTGGAGCTGCCATGTCGAACAGAGGCCAGTTGCACAGAACAAGTGTAGTAACCATGGTAACTCCTGTATGTTAGATGGAGTTGGTAAGGAGTCTCGTAGCGCTACAATTGTTCAGTGGAACAGGGTATTTCTCCAAACTCATATATACTACGAGATCATAAGGACTCTCATAATTATCTCTAATACATGGGGATCGTACACTTACGAGAGCGCTATGGTCTCATAGTGGATATATGAGAACGTCGAGAAACGATACCTAGGCCCCAGATCGGGAGGGCTAACCCAGGTAACTTACAGACATTCTTCAAATGGCATCGGTATTTTCAAGAGAAAATATGTAGTTGTCAGCCTAGCAGTATCTGTCATCAGCCCGTGCCACTGTGTTTCAAACGGACGGTACAGACTACAGCATATGGCTTGGCTGGTGGCAGCTACTCTAAAGTTTTAGTGTATTATACTTTGTTTTTGTATCATTTCTATGCCAACATGAAAATAATGTGTCGCATGTCTTTCATTATTATGAGGATAAATCTCGCAATTTCCAAAACTTAAACCACGTTTGATCTTCGTATCAACTATCGAATTTGTACGATCATTGACGTCATAAATGTGTCCACATTATTCCCTACAAATCAACTTCTGTCTGAATTCCTATTCCTATGTAGGTAGGTACAATGATACAACCAAGCGGTGAGGGATGTCTTCTATGCTACCCTTGTGTTACGGTTACCATTGTGTCGACCCCAGAGTTGTGCTACAGTTGTGTTAACCACAAGTGATGTTGTGTTACATGCCCAGACATTTGCTACGGTTATATTTGTTACCCAAGCAATACCGCTTTGTTTGCTAGTATAATGTGACATGCAGAGCTATAGCCAGAAAAGTACACATTTTTGCAAGATTATTTTTCTATGGTTGTCGCATGGTGTCGCCATCCATTTTATTGGACCGGACTCCTGTCATTGTCATTGTATGATATCTAATGTCATCATCATGTGTACATTGATTATGTCAATCTACACCAATATGTTGCTTAATTAATATCTCGGATGTCTCGCATGACAGAATCCGTTAGGATTTTCAACATTGATTTTTGAATGTGATGCTATGGCCTTTTCTATTTCAGGTTTGGTTAAAGTTTGTCTTAGAATCGAGAATACTGACATTTTGTATGATATTAATGTACCTGGGATTCGTTGAATGTGCTGTGGATTAAAACAGCTATTAATGATCATATGTCGCCAGGTTCCCAAGATTAACATTTCTTATTATGCCTGTGGAAAATATAGGCCAGTCACTCTGCATTGTTTGCTGTAGTGTAATAATACAAAAGCTGTAGACTTAATTATAAGTACATGAAGCTATTTATTGAGGATGCATACAGTGTTTATGAAGTGAAAATGCAGACATTTTAATATGATTATAATTTGGCATCAGCATGCCAAAGTGATGACCATCTGTTAAATTGACGGATATTAAGGTGAAAACTGACTGACATATTTCTGAGCTCTTTATCTTTCACTAGTCATAGCTAGTAAATATTCTCAGCATTAAATTGACTCCATCCATCATTTATATTTTATTTTCTCTCCACATCTTCATTGTTCATTACTGGCAAGATCTTAGTGAGGTGTGACACTAGATGTATGCACTACTAAGTCATAGAACACAGGTTTGCAGGTAGAATGTTTAACAGGCACAGACTATTTAGAGTGAATTAATTATTTAAGAAATATCTTGGACATTATTTTCTTTATTAACTTTCAGACATGCAATCACAGATAGGCAACCTACTTGATCTAAATTACCTTTCAATATAATTAATTTTGCTCAAACAAAGATTTTACTCAATTTTATCCACTTGTTATCAATACTTGTGTATATATATATTTAAATTATTAATAGAAAAGTTGGAGTCATTGATCATCATGTACTATTGTGATTCGATTCAGGCGATTGATATCCAATCCAATGTTGACAATTCATGTAGTACACTGTAGTCTGTCTTAATCTGTTTAAAGTCAATCCTAAGCATTTTCATTTTCCTTTTTGTTATGATATATTTTTGGAAAACCTATTTCATATATTCAGATGAAATTTTCCCGAAATGCCAAATCCAAAATCGTCGCAAATGGGTGAAAGATTCCCAGCAATGTTAACCTCCAAATTCACTCACTCCAAAATGCCTCCAATATCTTTGGCAAAAACGGTCTTGGTCTCAATACTGTATATGATACTTAGTCTTATGCAAAGCAGCAGCCTTATTATTGGACATGAATAACCATTATATCTGTGATTGTATGCCATAAATCCAGTGTATTGTTTACTTTCCTTATGAAAACTGTATACTATTTTAGAAATGCCTCTTGACAAGAGGGAATATCATGTGACTATATACTGTAATATCCTCTGTTTATATGGACACTATTGTCTTTATATCTGTGTATGAACATATAATTATAATTATCTGGATTTTGTTTATTCCAGATTAAGATCGTACTGGGTAAAAAGAAATAATGATAGTTTTACTTTGTGTTGAATTATAGAGAAAGTTTATGACACCGAAAGTACTTTAGGTTTGAAGAATTTGAAAAAGTCTCTTTCCAGTAAAATATAAAGTGTCTTTAGCACAAGGTAATCCTCTATTCTGATGTCTCTGTTAAATCTAGTGCTATCACATGACTCTCATCAAATACTTTAAATAATGGAAATAAGTATGTATTTTGTTGTTTGTACTGAACTACTTGGTCACACTCAAATATAGATACAGAGATCAAGTTTGAACCATCCTCGAAACCCCAACCATTATGACTGATGTAAGGAGACACAATTATAGCATGCGGTTTGAGGATGGATGCCTTGATATGCGCTGTACGTGAACATTGAAACGTTCGTAAAATATGCATATATCAGACCTGCCTACCCGTACGAATTTTGTGTACATCATCCTATTGATAAATAAATGTACTTTTGGCGACATCTTCAGGCACAGTATGTGGGTCATTCCAGACAATGATTTGCGCAGAAGTTTCTGAAAAGGATTTGAAAACAGCATAGAAAAATGTACATGGTTTTCAAAAGTAGAGATATAGTGATATGTTGGCATGTCATGAATCCAATTGCATAAATTATAT